>JARUHE010196907.1:0-13590 GCA_031471125.1 Archaeomysis grebnitzkii | reverse complement strand
TCTTTTTCTCTTTCTCTCTCGTTCTCTCTCTCTCTCTCTCTCTCTCTCTCTCTCTCTCTCTCTCTCTCTCTCTCTCTCTCTTTTTATCTCTCGTTCTATCTCTCTTTCTGTGTGTCTCTCTCTCTTGGTCTCTATCTCTCTCTCTCTCTCTTTCGCTCAGTGTCTTTTTTTTTTCTCTCTCTCTCAGTCTTTTTCTCTCTCTCTCTCTCTCAGTTTTTTTCTCTCTCTCTCTCTCAGTCTTTTTTTTTCTCTCTCTCTCTATTTCTATCTCTTATTATTAAATACATGCATACAGTTATGCAAAATATACTTTTGATAAACCATTTAAATATTGATTCAAAAAAAGGAAAATTTGAAAATATTTAAAACTATACAAATAATTAAATGTCAATGATGCTTATAATAATTGCAACAAATGGTTACGGTAATTGTATTTCAATTTAAAAAATACAAATATAAGCAGTGTAATAAAAAGTAATTATAAGAGGATCTGAAGCCTTAAAAAGTGTTCAATGCTATTAATGGTAATTAAAACGAAATCGGATCCTATCAATTAGAAAAGGTTTTGTTGACTTTACAATAAAGGTGTTGAAGGATTAATATTTACTTGACGCTTTTATTAGCTTGAGATAATTAGGATACGGATCTTGATGTATTTTTTTAATTTTTTATTTTAATAAAAAGATAAAAGAAAATAGTTCTTATGTGAGAACTATAATACAAAATCCAAACTGGAACGTTGATACATTTATAGTTATTCAAGCTTGAAGTTTTAATCTAATATAAATAAAATAACATTTTGTAAAAAAAATATAATATCATAAAATAAAATATAGCATATCAAGATGTACTATAATATAACATAATATAATATAATATAATTCACTAAAATGTAACATACACACAAACACAAGTATATGATACACATTAAAAGCTGTGTTTGTAAGTTAAAAAAGTTTCTAAAATTATGTAATTGTTTAATACAATTCTATATATTATTATATTATTATATTATTATATTATTATTATATATTATTATATATTATTATATATATTATTATATATTATTATGTTAACACTTTTTTTTCAATTGTTTTGAATAAAATTATCTCCAAACCTTAAACAAAATTTGGTTAATCATGAGTTTGATGATAAATTGGCTACATCTAAAAACTGCTAAAATTTATAATTTTGACAAAACAGTTCTTCAAGCTTCTACTTTAGAATCTCTTGATCTTTCATTTGTTTTAAATAAACTTTTCTCTAAACCTTCACACCATAAATTAATCATGAATTTCAACTTTCTTATAAAATTTATGTTTTATTAAGTAAATACAAATTTTAAAATTAAAATGAGATTGAATTGAATTAAATTGAATTGAATTCAATTGAATTCAATTAAACTAAAATAAAATGAAATTAATTAAGTTTAAATTGAATTAATTTGAATTGATTGATTGAATTAAATTAAATTAAATTGAATTGAATTGAATTAGATTCAATTGAATTCAATTTAATTAGTTTTAATTAATACAAATTACTATAAACCGAATGTTCTTCCTGACTTCTGACCAGTTGCATGGTCCGTTATTATTTTTTGGCATAAACGATGAGTTTTAATAAAATATTTTTTTATTTGTAAATGATATATCACCCAAACACAAAGTTTAAATATTATCAAAATAAACATTTTAAGAGATAAACAATTTCTATTGAAGTATAGAACACATTTTTAGCTAAAATTTGTGTAACCATTTATGCACAAAGGAATTATTAAGACTGACAAATAATTTTAAATGAAACAAAATTTAATGGATTTGTTTTTGAACAAAAAATCTGAAATATTTGTACAAACAGAAATAATTTTAAATTAAATTTTAATTGTGATAGTTATTGGACATAATAGTCATTTATTTAAGGGCATTTAAAAGTATAAATTAATTTAAATATTTTTATGTTTAAATAATTTTAGAGATTTTAATTTTGTTGTATTTTCATATTGCAACAACAATAATAATAATATCAATTATTATTATAAAAGGCAACAATAGCTTGCATAATAATAACGAAAATAACGCTAATAATAAAAATAATAATAACACTACGAATAATAATAACAGAGATTATCGTCAGTATTATTATTCAGTTAGTTTTAATAACACAGAAGAAAAAAACTTTTAAAATATTTGTATTTTATTTCAAACGAAAGTTATACATAAAAAAGCAATAAAATAGACATAAAAATCTCATTTTGTTTTATTTTTATGTCTTCAAATGTTTTATTCTTTGCAAAGATGTTTCGAATGATTAAAACATAACCTCTTTAATGGAACCTATTCACCAGCACACACTTTTCAAGATTACTCCGACCTGTTTAGCTCTATTGCATAGAAATAGATTTGTTACAATAATAAATTCAACATTTTTTAAAAATTATGTAATATAAACAATAATACAATTAAAAAAATAATACCAATTGTTTTACAAATAATAACAAATTATAACATAAATGACGTTTATTTTAAAATTAATCATAACCAAACTTATTTCAAAATTAACAATAATAACAACTACTATGAAAACAATAACAATTATCTTAAAAATGATGACAATTGTTATATATGTTTTATAAGCCTTAATTAAATTTATTGAAATAAATGCCTTTTAAAGGGCTTAAGCACTAATATTTATTTTAGATTTTTTGTTCGTTATTTTCAGATTTGTTTAATTTAAATGAAATGAAAAACTACAAATTCTAAGCAACTAATGTTCTGCATTTTATAATATAGATTGAGTGTTATTTAGATTTAGTCTTAAAAAGATCAAAATAACTTATGAATACCTTGTCTACAAAATGTTATACTCCCTAGTAGCATCTATCTCTAGTGGCTGATCATTGTCTATTAGCCATGATTTAGTAGCTATTCTATGGCTCTCTTGGAAAATAGCCAATAATTAGCCATTGAAAAAGCTCCTAGGTACTAGTTTATTTTTTATCTTACGGTTCATTATCTCTTTATTTTCTTTAATTTTTTTCTGAAACAAATGTTTTTCAAGCATTTAGTAGAGGTCGCTGCTTCATACCCATTTTCAAGATTGTTTGAAAGAGCACATTTATATTTTTCAATCTATTCTCATTAAAGTATTCAACTCGCATGAACATTATTGTCCGATCACATAATAATCAAAAAGTAATCTAGCGTTGGTATATCAAGAAAGCTAATTATTATTATCAATCAACATTGTTATTATAACAACAAAAATTGAAAATAACCATCACGATAACATGTCAAAAACCATAGTTTTATAATTATTAAGTTTATAACAATGTTAATAAGAAAAATATTTGAAACAATTTGAAAATTTAGAATTCTAATTTAGTTTTGAAGTCAAAATATTTTTAAATATTTATAGATTCATAAAAAACATTTTTTCTCGTTTCAGAATTATATTAAATTTTTTGAACAAATGTAGTTTAATTTAACATAAATTTCATTTAATATTAATTTAACTTAATTTAATATAAATTTAATTTAATTTAACATAAATTTAATTTAATTTAATTTAATATAAATTTAACTTAATTTAACATAAATTTAATTTAAAATAAATTTAATTTAACATAAATTTAATTTAATTTAATATAAATTTAATTTAATTTAACATAAATTTAATTTAATTTAACAAAAATTCAATTTAATTTAATTGAATATAAATTTAATTTAATTTAACATAAATTTAATTCAATTTAATATAAATTTAACTTAATTTAACATTAATTTAATTTAATACAAATTTAATATAAATTTAATATAAATTTAATATAAATTCAATTTAATTTAACATAAATTTAATTTAATATAAATTTAATTTAATTTGATATGAATTTTATTTAATTTAATATAAATTTCATTTATTTTAACATAAATTTCATTTAATTTATTTTAACATAAATTTCATTTAATTTAATTTAACATAATTTTAATTTAATTTAATTTAAAAGAGAAACTGTTTTCATATTTTTAGTTTCTCTTCTTTTATTATTCCGATTATAGAACTAATCTCCAACAAAGATTGAACACCTTTGAAATAATTGAACTACACAGTAAAACTCCTGAAACGTAGACCGAAATGTTGTCTAGGTTATAGGAAGAATCTCCGTTTTAGGCATACCGAATTCAGAAAAATAAACAACGTCAACATCGAAAAATAAAAATAGAATCCAGTCTGAAGTTGGTTCTGTTATTTGAATGCTGGTTACCTCAGTTATGTTATTGTCGAACCATATAACATGCTCACAAAATCTAACTCTCATAATACAATTTTACTGTATAATACAGTAGCTTTGAATATTTTACAGTACCTGGAGGAAAAAAGGCGATTTTAAATAATAAATAAATACAAATGATGATATAAAAGTTAATATCAAAGTTAACATTAAGTTTTATATTAAAGGTGAACTTATAGATAATATTAAAGATAAAATTAAAAGTAATATTAAAGATAAAATTAACGTTAACATTAAAGGTGATATTAAAGTTAACATTAAAGGTGAGATTAATGTTAATATTAAAGGTGAGATTAATGATAATAATAAAGGTGATATTGTGGTCCAATAAATCCACATCATAATTTATCCTTGTACATCAAAAATATTTCTCAACACCAATTTACTTTTATTTTATTTTTATTTTAGTCAGTTTATTTATTTTATCTTTATTTTATTTATTTTTTATTAAAAAAAACATTTTCTCAGAAATAAATTTGAGTTAAAGTGAAAACTTAATTTTGCATTATGCAAACTATATAAACCTTTTTTAAGCTGATATGATGAGTTTCTGATACGATATTAACTCTAGAATCAAGATAGTGTGGTTAAAAACGCACATACAAAGGTGAATAAAACTTCACATGTGGTTAGACTTCGCTCTTCAAATTATATTCAACTTTACATTGGAAACAATTTTTTTATTCAGATGTTTGTTTCCTTGTTGATGCAATGGGTGCGTTCAATTGCTGCTAAGTTAGCAGAAGCAGAGACTTTGAGTTAGTGCCTCTGCGAAGAGCGATCCCAAATTGATTTAACATTTACTAGCTGCTTATCCACTACTGAACGCATCCATGTCCATCAAAAACATACTCACATAAGACTTAGGCATTTATACTTGGAGAAATAATGCAATATTAAACAACATCGTAATGAAGCAGTAATGTATCTCACAACAGAATTAAGGCACCAGGAGTGAGAATGAAATAGCAAATTAAAACCTAACTTATAACATAAACCTAGAAAATAATCAATTCATTAATTCAAATAGTTTAACACTTTAACCCTTTAACAGCTGATCAATTATGCACATAAAAACAAAACTACATTGAAATTAATAATAATAATAACCCTTAATAATCGTGACTGTTTCGTCCGAACATGCATTAAAGGCTTAAGCAAATTACAAAACCAAACAAAAAAAACTTGTTAAAATTTTATCGTTTTTATTCAAGATATCTAAAAATGAGAATAATAAAAATAATATACATAGGCTAACAAGAAATAATAGCTATAACTATACATAAATAGCGAGATTAATACAACAGTATCAAACAAAACAAATATATATTATTGAAAACTTTATTGTAATAACAATAATAATAATAACAATTAATGCAACAATAACAACCATACAATAAATACAAATAACAATACAACAATAATAATAAAGTAAATACAATAATAAGAACAATAAAACAACAGTGATAATAAACTCAATTCATTATCAATAACAGTACCAATAAATTAAAAGCAACAATAACCAAAACAACATTAATAATTAAAATAAAAAATTAATAATAATAATTATAATAATAATAATACCAAAATGTTAATTAGTTTTTACAATAAAACATTAATAACAATACAAATAACAAAAAACAAATAAAACATTTATAATAAAAAAAGAAAGAAAAAAAAATTATAATAACAATAACAATAAAATATTTATAATAACAACAAAAACAATAAAACATTTATAATAACAACAACGACAACAATAAAACATTTATAATAACAACAACGACAACAATAAAACATTTATAATAATGTTAGTCAAGAAACGATTAATAATAGAAAAACAACAATATTAAAAATAATAAAAACAATAATAATAATAATAATAATAAAACAATAATAAAACAATAATAATAATAAAACTATAATAGTAAAAACAATAATAATAACAACAATAATAATACAAAAAATAATAATAACAAAACATTAATAACAAAAAACAACAATAATAATAATGATAATAATAAAACATAAATAATAATAACAAAACATTAATAATAAATTCAATAATAATAATAACAATATTAATAAAACATTAATAATTAAAACAACTAAAAATAATAACAATACTAATAAAACATTAATAATAAAACAACAATAATAAAAACAGTAATAATAATAACAAAGCAATAATAATAAAAACAGCAATACTAATAACAAAACAATAATAGTAATAAAACATTAATAAGAAAAAAAATAAATAATAATAATAATAACAAAACATAAATAATAATAACAAAATATTAATAATGATAACAAAACATAAATAATAATAACAAAATATTAATAATAATAAGAAAACATAAATAATGATAACAAAATATTAATAATAGAAACTAAAATAATAATAATAATAAGAAAACATAAATAATAATAACAAAACATGAATAATAATAACAAAACATAAACAATAATAACAAAAAATAATAATAATAATAACAAAACAATAATAATAATAATAGAAACTAAAATAATAATGAAACAAAAAAGTCAGCTTTTCCACTCGTCAAAACGTCGGAATTAATTGGCGTGACAGAAACGCGTTTTTGGAGTGAGTCACGTGACGACTGATCCAGAGACAAAAATGGAGAAATTTTACAAATGACAAACAAATTGGAAAATAATTAAAAATTTGTGATTATTTACAAATTATTATTTAATTTAAGGTTTATCTAATGTTGATATTTCCGTTGGAACTATCTTATTAAAAATTCATGTTTATCTATACATATGTCTCCAGTAATACATATATATGGTTTTGTATATATATGTTACCTTAATTTAATAATAAACTATTAAAAATAATTATGTTGTTTATTTACAATCTGGAATGTTTAAAAAAAACTAGAATTATTGTGTAAAAATGTACATTTATTTAATATATTCAGTATAATTAAAATACCAGAAAAGGAAAAACGTAAGGAAAAGTGAAAACTGAAAAAAAGGAAACACGAAAAATTATTTTAAATGTTGTTCAGTGGTGGGAGAATTGCAGTAAAAGCCCTGACAAATATTACTATACGAATCAACATGCATTAATATTAAAACAACAATAAAGTTAGTAATTATACAATAGCAGTACGAACAAATGATGACTACTAGTACAAACAATATAAAAAAAACAATGAGAACAATAATAATATTAATAATAACACTAATAATTATAGCAAAAATAATAATAATAATATCAATAATGAAACAGTGGAAGTAAAACCTATTTAAATTACAATTACAATTAAAATTAAAAACAGTTGAAATATATTAATTACCTTCACCTTGGAGAAGTTTTCATGAGCTGTTGTGTTTTACCTGAAAATTGAACAACAATTAAAAACAAAAACAACACAAATTTTAAATTGAATTAACAAATATTTCAAATGGTTGCACCAATACCTGTCTGAAAATATCTTTCGTCTAAAAAAGGCATATAAATAATTTTTCGGCATAATTTTTTTAAAATAAAAATTTTTGTTTGTGAAAATAAACTGTTGTTGGTCTAAAATAAAATGGATCAAAAAAGTTTGAGTGGAAAACAAAATATTGCGATTCACGAGATCCAAAAATTTAAACAAATTAAACTTATACTCGGAATAGTGTTACCAAACAGTCTCATTCAAATTACATTGGCATTGATAATACTATGGAATACCTTGAAATTACCAGAAATAACAAAATTACCAGAAATAACAAAATAAGTGGAGAAATACTTTATCTCTATAGAAATATTTCAAAAAAATTTTCCCCAAAAAAACTTTAGCTTTCGAAATAAAAAACGAAAAGTGAATGAATTAATATTTTGTTAATTATAATTGATAATATACCTTATAGAAAATTTTTTGTGCATCAAACTATTAATTAGTGATCAAGAGATAAAGAAACGAAGCATTGAATTCACTAAACACGTTTATATTTATAATAATGAGTACTCCAATTCAAATAATGTACTCCATAATACATTAAAAATCATAATTGAAACTAAAATTAAATACATTAACGATAATGATTCATAATAAAAAAAATATGACAATAAGACAGGTGACTAAAACATTTCAATCACCAAAAAACATTAATGAAAAAAAAATAATAGTAATACAATACTAGTTTTGTGTTTAATCTTGCATAAATCCTAAAATGGAAAACATGTTCAAAAAGAGATGTTTTTACAATACTTTTATCACTGACAGTAAAAATATTTAATTTCAAAATGTTTCCATGAAGATTAACAAATTTAAATGTCTGATAAAAATTCCCAAAACTTGAAAATCGCATAAATCCTTTTTTCCGTTTGTTTAAAATTTTACACAAACAAAATTTTCTTTTTAAGGAGCTCAAAATTATGTTTACGAAAATACATCCGGGTTGCTTATGTTTAGTTAGTTGAAAACTAAAAAAAACATTGATAAAAATTTGCATAAAATACAAATAATACACACAAGATGATACAAACATAAATAACAAATATTTGTAAATAAATATATTTATTAAATTTTTGAAATGTTGGTATGTTAAAATATATTGTATGACAGTTCTTTATAAATGATGAAAAATAACTATTTAATTTAATAATTATTTATTTTTATTGTGCATTTATTGTGCATGCAAAAATAGAAAAATACATTTTGATACATTTTTAATTCTGAATATATATTAGATTTAAATCAGAATCAAATTGTTATTATTAACTATGAAAATATTTCCAGGAAATATTATATACAAACATTATACAAATTAGTTCTACAATTCGTAAAAAACAATTATTTATATTTACGCTAAAAAGTGGTTAAATTGTCATTGGAACGAGTTTTGAAGTATTGAAAAGGTTAAACACAAATTATCAAATGACAAAAAAATATTATTTTGTCAAAAAAGAAAATGCGAAATAACTCATAACTAATGGATAATATTTTATTTATTTTTTCATTGTTTGTCTTGACAAAATTGATAGTGATGATATCCAAGCTTGACATTACTAATGCTTCTGCGGTTATTATGTCGACAAAATGATTTACAGTTTAAGTAGAGGAAACTGTAAAAATAAAGTTCTGTTTAAAATATTTCAACTAAAATCATTATAGTTATACGAATAAATTAAATAAATTATCACATCATACGTTTTTTGTTAATCAAATTATTTAATCTGTTTAACTCCATAAATTAACACAAATACTTGCGTTCTGGTAAAAACTATTATTTGCTTGAAATATTTCAAATTTTATAAATGAGATTGCAAATAAATGACATTACAAGTAGTTTTACCAATAAATTTGATGAAAACTTTCTTGCAATAATAAAATAAAACTTAAATCCCAAAATACTATTGGTTTGACAATGAAATATTAATTATATCATAAAAGTTTGTTAATATTTCTACTTAAAAATACAACTTTTACTATGATTTATATATCACGATGCTAGTAAAACATTTCCATAACAATAAAACTAAATTTAAATCTCAAATGCTTATTCTGATTAATTAAAAAATGGAAATATGTTAAAGAAGTTTCAAACCCTTTGAATTTTAGCAATTTCATTTGATCATATACTTGATATTTACAATATATTTTTTTGTATAATTTAAATATCATTGTGTTGGTAAAAACTTTCCTGAAATTATAGAATAACATTTCAATCATAAATGTTTAAAACTTATTAAAATAGAAAGATTGTTAGAAATGTTCAAAACTGTCTTGTTATTGTTTTTGATTCCCTCTATCCTCGCCATAGAGGATGGAGTCCTCACGCCAAAGGATCAAGCTCCCAACTCAGCAGGTCCGACCATCGGGCCAGCAGCCCTGCAGCTTCAATTGGGTCTGTGTCCAGGGGGCCTACGGGGCCATTTCCGTCCACACATGCGGGCATGCGAACCGATGAGTGGTGTTGTGTGCAAATGTTATTGGCACAGTGGACAGTTTGGTGATGGGTGCAGTTTTTGGGTTATTTTGTGTAGGTATTACACTTAAAAACTTAATTTTTAATGTTTATCTTGGACTTGATATTGAAAATTAAGCTACAAAAATAATATATAATTTAGTTGGTGAGAGCATTTACGTGAAAGTATACAATACAAATCACAAACGTTAATAGTTGTTTGTTAAATTAATTTTTTTCTAAAAAAATTAAAATAAATTGCGATATAAGTATCTCCATTCAATTTACATTGGCGAAAACAAACAAAATCCACAAAAATAAAAACCCCAACATAAATAGATGGCAGTATAATGCATTGCTTGACTTTGCTCGTTATTGACAAAAATAGAAATAAAAATTAATATAAAAGTAAGAAAATATCATATTTATAATGTGAAAATTATCATAAATAATGAATAGTAAAAAATAAATAACAATAATAAGTAATAAAAATAAAATGAATGTAAGAAATAGGAAAAAAAAACTATTATATTTATACTATGAAAATTTTCATAGTATAATGCATAATAAATAATAACAAAGTAATAATAATAATAATGAATGGAATGAAGGAGTCGAAAAAAACTATCCATATACAATATATTTGTAATGATCAAAATTAAATGTTTACATAAAAGAGTTATCTTAAAAGAACATTAACAGGTAAAGAAAGAAGGTTTTTCACAAGCTCATATTTTTAATATTATTTTAATCTGTAGGAATATAATTATCACGAATTATTGTCCAATGAACAATGCTGTGGGTTCAAATCACATTCATCTCTTGAAATGTGAACTGAATGTGATCTTCCTTAAGCAACCACTTATCCAAGGAAGAAATAAGGATTAAACAAGGGATAAACAACCACATTTCCAAGGACGGATGAGAAGCGGTGTTGCCAACGAAGCAAGCTTTTGATTGGATGTAATTATGAGTCAGTTTAAAATATTAAGAAAAGTTGAAATTTTTGTCTGACAAACTATATATATTTTTTTAATATGATTTTCTATGATTAAAACATAAATAAATGTTTCTAGTAGTCAAGACAATAGAGTATATACTTAAACAACTTTAATTTTCATATATCTCACCTTTGTTTATGATTTTATTTGTTTGTTGAATGAAGAATAACATACATTTAAAATTAATGATTGCCATGTGACAGCAGCATGAGTGAAATTTAATCTATTATCATTTTTTAACTTCAAATTTTACTAAATTAATTCAAATTTCAAAATAAAAAGTTAAACAATAGTAATTTAAATATTCGCCAAAGGTAAATTATAAAATATTTTATTTTAGTGACAATTCAATGCTATAACAAGTTTACTGAAGTGGGCCCTCTTATCTAAAGGAAAATGAACAATTTTAAGGGAGGACTTTGAAAAAACAAAATATTCAAACATTAAAATAGACAATAATAACAAATGATAATCATAATATGGGTCGACCATAGCAGAAGTATAAGATAAGATATTCCAAACAGAAAACACTTTATTAGAAAAACTAACAATGAAAATAGTATCAATTATCATTATTTAAAGAATGTTTTATTTCGACATAAAACGTTCGAAACTATTTATAAATATGATTTAATACTAGAAATTATTAATTGTGTAAACTGTTTAAAGAAAATTGGAATAAATAAGAAGAACGGAAAAACAATATAGAAGGATGTTCAAAAAGATAGAAGAACAACGGTATTTAAGATTAATTTTACCGTTGAAATAAATGAATAATTTTGCCTTTATGTTTATGAAGAACAATAAATAATAATAAGCAAATTTAAAATTATTTATTGCAGATATTTGTCTTGTTATATGTTGATAATTTTTTAAGATGCTTATTTTCAGTTATTAATGTAATTAAATTTATAGCTATGTAGTTCATTTATATTTTTTTGCTCTAAACTAAATTATTTTTATAATTTTTGTATTTTACAGAGATTTTGCACTTTATAGAATTTTACTTTTTTTTATTTAATAAAGCTATCCATGTAATATTTTTAATTCAAAATATATTGTAAACTATTTAATAAATGTTATTATTAAATATATATGAATATACAATTTGTATGATACAACATATTTATTTTCAATTTTCATTTAAGGTTGTTATTATTTTTTTTAAGTCTTTAAATATTAAAATAAAATCTGTATGCATTGAGCTTTAATCATTCTTGTTTTTTAAGGAATATTTTGTTTTCAGTTGCTTTTTAAAATATACTTTATATGATTTATCACCATTTATATAGATGAAAAAGAATAATATTAATAACGATTATAAGTTTGTATTCACCAGAAAAGTGAAAAAGGGTTATACTGTATAGTTGACGGTTTCATCTTTATTCAAAGATACAGTATGTGATCGCAACAAAAAAAATAGATATGAAAACATATATAAGCTATTATGAAGCCTTGCCAACTATCAGAATACATAGTAATTATTTTTAAAGAAAAATTAAAAACATGTAACACTATCAAACATAACCAATTATAAAAGGGTTAGAAAAATATCAATTTAAAATGAAATAAGCAAATGAATGGAGAGAAGATAGAATTAACCTTCTCTCAATGTATTTGCTCATTTCATTTTAAATATATTTTAATCATTAATGATAGCAATGATAATAAAACCTATGATAATAAATAAATACTCCTATTATTTAGTGGGAAGAAGATAGAATTAACCTTCTCTTCATTTATTTGCTAATTTTATTTTAAATATATTTTAATTATTAATGATAGCAATGATAATAAAACCTATGATAACAAATAAATACTCCTATTATTTATCTGAGCTAATTATAATAAATAACGAATTAATATTTTCAAAACTATCATAATAACATCACAACAATATTTAATGTTTCAATTTTAGTTCTTACTTTTTATATATGAAAATTATTGCCATTTTGATATGGTGTTGAAAATTTCGAGCGTGATCTTGAAAAACATGAATTGATTATAAATATTTTTTACAGTTTTTATATTAATCTTAATTTGTATTTAATATTATTTTACAATAATTAGATATATGGTATTTACAAATTTATGTTTAGTCTATATAAATACAAATAAACATTGAATTAAATTTAGTTATTTTTAGGCAAGGAGGGTGTCAGTAATTATTTTTTTCTGCTTGCTCAAGATTTAACTTTGCGTCTTCCAGAAACCAGAAAAAATGTAACCATTTCTGACCCCCTGCCTACAAATAATTACAAAAATAACTGGCCGTGTTTATTTTTATTTAAGAAACCTAAATAACTAGTAATCCACGAACCGGACGGTTCAAATGTCTCGCGATGATTCATTCAGTAACTTTAAACAAAATTCATC
>JARUHE010196796.1:0-13591 GCA_031471125.1 Archaeomysis grebnitzkii | reverse complement strand
TGTATTGAAAAGAATGATACATGTCTTGACAAGAATGATACATGTCTTGACAATAATGATACATGTCTTGACAAGAATGATACATGTCTTGACAACAGTGATACATGTCTTGACAACAGTGATACATGTATTGACAACAGTGATACATGTATTGACAATAATGATACATGTATTGACAAGAATGATACATGTATTGACAAGAATGATACATGTATTGACAAGAATGATACATGTATTGACAAGATTGATGCATGTCTTAACAAAAATGATACATGTATTGACAAGAATGATACATGTATTGGGCAAGAATGATACATGTATTGACAACAGTGATACATGTATTGACAATAATAATACATGTATTGACAATAATAATACATGTATTGACAAGAATGATACATGTATTGACAAAAATGAAACATGTATTGACAAAAATGATACATGTATTGAAAAAAAGTAATGCATGTATAGAAAAAAAGTTATGCATGTATTGAAAAAAGCGATGCATGTATTGAAAAAAGTGATACATGTATTGTCAACAATGACTGACACATGTTTTGAGTTTGTTGATACATTAAATTATATGTTTGCTTATCAAGAAAATGTTTTATTTAACTCTAGACCAAATAAAAATTTTACATATGAGATTTATTTTTGTTTGTACGTAAAAGTTTTTTTAAATGTAATATCATAATAATAATAATAATATTTTGTTCAAATAAGTATATCTTGTGACAAGTTCAGAACAATGTTTTCGATTTTAACAAAATGATGAAAATTTTGATGTACAAAACACTTTGATTTGATTGGATCAACTACGTTTCGATTTGAAGGATATCTTGTTAAATTTGCATTAGTGTTCAGTTTATATCTCAATCATTTATATATATAAATTATAATGGTATAACCAATACACTTAAACATTTTCATAAAACAGTTCGTGAAAATTAATTTTAAACTAATTCAGATTTTCAATTTGGATCTCTCTCAAATTCAAATAGAAATCTTAATAATAATCCATGATTGGTAATATAAATCAAAGTTCAAGACTAATAAATTAGTGCAAAGGTTCTCCGGGAAAATTGTTTCGAGACAGAAAATAAATCGTCTTCCAATATATTCTCAAAGAAACTCAATTTGTAAAGAAAAACAAATCAACTCAAAGGAGTTGTCATTCAAACTCATTAACATTTGAGATCCAATTAAGTCTTCGTTTTATTTTCGGTGGTGGTCAGGGGATAGGTTTCGTGTAGGCTAGGAAGGGTTTCATTCTGCTAAAAAGCTCACTGACTTTATTGTACGAACATCAATGCTTAATAAACCTAACTCAAGCAAACATAAACCAAGTAATGTCTTGTCTTGCTAAACTTTTATTCAGCCAAAATATTACCAATAACCCTCACACATAATTCGCAAGAATGATAGTAATTAATAATATTTTGTTGTTAAACTAACATGGTTTTTCGTTAAGGTGTATCTGGTTTGGCATGGTTCAACTCGCATTCCCAACTAATCATACCGTGTACAAAACACATCATTTTGTCTTCTCCAAGTTTCTCCTCAATAAGGCAAACATATGCAACGGCATCCCATCGCATCTTCTGTGGCTCCATTGTTTTGTAATAATAATAAAAATTATAGTGCCGTCACTAATCAACTTCAGCGTTTCACATATTTTGGCCATCAGTAACAAAATTAAATAATGAGATCTGAAACTCAAACAAGTTTGGAAATTTAACTTTGAAAACATCATCTGTAATATTTTGAGAGAAAAATTAATAAAAACAACTTGTTTTAAATCAAAATAATTGCTCTTACAATCTCTAAACTCTTTACCGTGAATAAATTTAAGATACGTATTCAAATTATTCATAAGCAAAAGATATACAAATATTTGTTCTTAATTATTTTTTTTTAAAGGAAGAAAAACATTATTTAATCATTAACATTACATAGGATTCATGTTAGACGTGTTCAATGTGTTAAAACAACAAATAGTTTGCTTATAATTGTTCTAGAAGCCAAAACCAAAAGGTAAGTTTGAGGTATTCACCCATAAACATGCGTTATTTTTATAATTTAGAAAAAGGAACTATTTTTTGAAAAAAAAAAATAATTCTTGTTTACATCTTGTTTCAAACGTGCATGGAAATAAGAATATATGTACTTTAACATATACATAATTATTAAATATCTTTATATACTATCATGTGTTCTTTCTTCTCTGTATTTAATATCTGTCGCTTGCTTATATTTATTTATATGTATATGAACTTCAATGATCATAAATGTAAGACAATGCACCTTAAAATAAAAGTAATTAATACAAAATGGTACAAGTGTAAGAAACACTTTGTGAATGAAAAAATCGACAACGCAACAGAACAATTTGTGGTGGTCGCATAAACATCTTCAACAGGTCTCCAAAGAGACGTTCGAATGCTTGCAAATGTTTTTCCTCTCAACTCTATACTTTCATTTACAACTTTTAGGTTTAGTTGTTTTTTTTATTTAATTATTTTCTTTTAGATCATCTTTATTGTTTTCATTTTAGTTATTTGGTTTTAGATCATCTTTATTTTTTTCATTTTAGTTATTTTGTTTTAGATCATCTTTATTTTTTTTCTTTTAGTTATTTATCCTTAACAAATCTTTAGTTTTTTTTTTATATAAATTATTTTATTTTCATTGATATTTTTTTAAATTTTTGTACTTCAATTATTTTAGTTTTAGGTTTTATTTTATCTGATATTGTTTTATTTCTTTATATTTTTATTTTCATTTCTTTTTTAAAATATTTTTTATAATAAAATATCGTTAGTTCTTTGAAACTTTTTTATTTTAAGTTTCTGCGAATTGTGGTAATTGTTTTACAAAATATATACATATATAACAAGATTTAGTTACATATAAAATTTATTATTTCCAACTTGTTACTGAAGTGTTACAATATAATTAAACTCCATTGTAAGTGGCTGTATGATTATGATTCAATCCAGGATAATCTGTTCCTAACATTAAAAAGCAAATATAATTTTCACTTTTAAATTTTGTCAAGTCCTAACAATTTTGTTTGAACATACTTTTACTTAGGAGAGTTGACGTCATAATGTCTCAATATAAAATTTTGTGTTTTTTAATTACAGATTGTCAGAATTTATTTACTTTCTTTAATGTTTGTTTTGCCTTCAACAACATCCGTTTTGTTTAGTTTATGAGCGTGAACAATCAATGTATATAATGCCGATCGTATTGCTATTCGTTCATGTTAGTTTCTTACATCATACAAGGAACAAAACGATTAACTAATTGATCATTGAACTTGCGGAAACGGTATCTGAGATTTTCTAATACATTTTTTTGCTATCATTGTTGTGAGTTCAACCAATTTTTTGTGAAGAAAACGATATATAGTACTTCCATAAAATGACATTTTCAGGTAACCAAGATCTCTTAATTTGTACGCTATGTACCACTCGCTGAAGTAGTTGCAGAACATTTGTTTAACTTGTTTTTGAATGGGTGTAAGTCAGTCATTTTAACAAATTCTTTATGAATTAAATCATACGTTGATACAATGACAAACATTTTAAAAACTTGTGTTTTAGCGAAGTTGATTTTATACAGAAATAAGGTACTAAATGTCGGTTTTCCGTAAAACGAAGTTTAAAACACATTGTTTTTTTCTGCAATTACTTCAGTGAAAATTGAGTGGTGCATAGCGTACAAAAATATTGTGTACCTGAAAATGCCACTTTATGGCAATAAATCGTTTCCATTACGAAAGCATTGGTCAGAACTCACAAGGAAGTTTTATTCGCAAATATAATTACGAGTAAGTTTTAATAACAGTTCAACCATAGGCCTTTTGTTTAAGTTTGAGGATGCTCTTTGCTTTGAAATCCTCATTGATCTAACAATACATACGTAGCGGCTGTGGAGTGGCTCATGTCTGGAAAACATCTCGACACGTAGAGGAAAGTCCTTCAGAACAGGTATTCTGCTGTCATGTCCGTCGTACAGCACCATTACGAACCGTCTGGGAAGTGGGACTGACACAAATATCAAATCTCCTTGAAAATGTATCAATTCTTTCAAATGGAACATCTTGGTAAGTGAGAGTATCCTCATAAAACAATTAAAATAAAACAATTAAAACCCAAATTAATTCATTACCACTCCTGCCTTACTGAACTTTGGAGAAATGATGATCGTTTTTAAGGATTTTCAGACTTTTGTTTTGGCAACTTTGGTTCAAGATGTGGTAACATCCAAAACCGATAGATAGTATGATTATTTAGGATATATGAATATATATATATATATATATATATATATATATCCTAAACTACACATACTATTTCCATTATCATTGATAATATATTTTTATAAGAACAATTTGCTTAAAAAAACAAGATAATCAAATAGAAAAATAAGTTCTTTATTTTACGAGAATAATTTGCATCCTGTTTTCATATTTACATCGACTTTCTAGGTCTTCCTGACTTATTATTTATTTTATGTCCTTAAATAAATGAAATATTTCTACAGTACATTATTTTAATACTTACGTTTGACTATGTAATGTATAAAGGAATATAATACTTTGAAACTTTATTGAAATCAATTCCTATTATATTAAGCTCTACTTTGTGAGAAACAAGTTTGTATAAAATTATAACATAAACTGTATATCTTATAATTAGTTATAATTTATATTTTGAAAAAATAATTTACAAAACAACTAAGTTTTAAAAATTCGGCATGTTGATGGGAATAAATCAATGCAGGTTTGATGGTGAGAAAATTTATTGCCGCCCTAATTACACCATACACCCTACATCCTATACCATAGACACCATACATCTTATAACATACATACACCATATATCCTACACCACACCATACAGACACCCTATATCCTACACTACACTCTACATACACTCTATATCCTACACTCTACAGACACGGTAAATCCTACCAGACACAAATATGATTATAGATTTATTTCTATATTTCCTATCATGGTCTCTTTTTCTTTTCCATTGTTTGTACTAGGCACACGTTTATATTTATTTTTATTTGTTAAATTTTCAGTTGACAAGAATATTTTTTATAAAAGCTGCTCTAGAGCCGTATAAAACTTAATATGCGGATTTCCACATATTAATCTGTGAGCTAGAATGATCCTTTTTGAAACTAACGAAACTTGATTTTCATAGACATGAGAAAAAGAAATCCCGTGTGAAAAAAGACATAAAGAAATCCAAAGAGTTTTATGAAAGGGTTTGTTTCCATAACAACAACGACATTGGTTTTTAACTTTGGATTATGTTATTGACAAATGATAATTCAAGAAAAGTTTTCTTTCAAAATAAACTTACTTTCAATTTAAATAAATTAATTTTATTAAAAATCACTACATTCATAACATTTATTCTTCACAGCCAGTGCAACGAAAAGGGGATGCTGGTTTTAGACAACATTCATTAGTAGTCTCCGTCAAGATAAGGTTTAGTGGAGAACTGATTCATAAATTTGGGACGTATGAACTGATAGTTTAATAAGTTACCGTAGTTTATATGAGAGAAAATAGTTCAATGTAAACCCGATTTTGATTTAGACAAAAAAATCAAATTAATGGAGGTTAAGAACTGATTAAAAACTATTTAGAATCAGATTGAAAACTGATTAAAACTATATTAAAAACATTACTACTCGCTATTGCTATATAAGCAATTATAAACAAAATTTGGCAGCACTATGATGGTGATTGGGTATATTTTTTGACTAAGTTGACACATTGCTTGATAAACCTAATTTGTATGACATCATTGATTAAGGATGTACCTAACTTCTATGGTTCAATAAAAATATGCATCTCGCTTCTGGATGCGTTAACATTTCACTTATAAAGCAATTCATAAACAAAGAATGCTTATATTAAAATTTTCCTGAATAAATATAAACTCTGGAATTGTATGAAAACTATTTAAACATATTTTATATATGGATTGTCAAAACAATTAAGCAAATATATTCTTAATTATTCTATAAATTGACATTACGTGAACTTTTACTCCACATGACAGCGAGACAATATATAGATAACATTTATATGCAGTCCACACGTTTTAATTATTCTATTAAAACTAATTATTCCGTTGCAATAATAATTCATTTTTAATACTACAATGAAATAACATAAATATATGTTTCTGTTGTTAATTTATTTTCTGCAATTACCATAATAACCATCAGTTTTTTTAGTTACTTTTTAGTCATTGGAGTAGAATTGGACATAGACTAAAAGTATGAAAACATAGGATAGGCGGTGGTTTATTTACTCTTTACAAAATTATGTTGTAAAATATGTCAAATATGTATCATAAACTAGTGCTCAAAATAGAAAGGTTATTAAACATATTGAAAAAATAACTTTTAGTGTGTGGTTAATGGTATTCATCAAATTGGTTTAATTCATTGAAAGTCCTAAAATACCCTTGAAAAACGGTACATATTTATAATGTTGAGCAATTTTAATTATGGCTCTCTTCAAGAGAATTTAAGGGAAAAACTATCAAATAATTGAGCACAGCACTAAAAGTAGAAGACATTTTGAAAAACAAGAAAGGTGACTTACGTAAAGGTCTGATAAAAGGAAGATAATTTAGAGAAAACATACACACGAATTACTTTCTTCTCAACCTAAAGGCATTAAATCAAAATCTTTATAAAATACTTTGTTTGCGTTACAAAGAAAACAAACAAAACTTTTTGTTTGTTTTTCTTTTATTTGTTATGAATTGCTTTTACAGTAAGTAATTCTCAAACTTACAACTTTTTAAAAGTTTATGTTAACCGTTGAGCTTTTGGTTTCTCTATTTGTTCAACTGTTTTTGTGGAGCAAAGGCAACTAACTTCTACATAGAGGTTGTATTTCCGTTGTCGTCATCGTTTATGGTGACATTAGGCAATGACTTGAATGTTTATAGATCATCTATGACATATTAATTGCATTTTTGTTGGGTGCTGCGTACTGTATTACTTTATATTATGTAACTTATTACGTAATGATTAATTTTAAAGTTTGCCTAAGCAAATTCATCCTAATTTACTAATGTTTAATTATACTGTCTATCTTAACAAAATAATGTCATGTTTTCTAATACTTAATACTGATATATGTACGAAATAGCTGTATATGATATTAAGCATGTATAAATTTACAAACATCATATAAAGCTGATAAATAACCAATAAACTAGTAAAATAAAACATTGTATACATTTTACAAAATACAATCTTTATATTAACTTAAAATTGTTTTACATTATAAATAAATATTTGTTTACCCTAACCTGGCAATCCAAAACTACCAAACATGTACACACTGAATAGTATACGATACATCTACTGTATAATTTCCTATACAATATTTCAAGTATGACTGGATACCGTTTTATGTAATATAATTAATTTAATTTATTTCAATTATTGTTTTCTATAGAGAATAAAATAAATACAAACATTTCTAAGCCACTTGATTAAATTTCAACAACATTAGTAATGAAAAATATTAGTTTAATGAAATAAAACTTCCAAATTTAATTAGAATAATTACAAATAAACACGTTTCACAATTATAAACATTTCACTATAATTCTATATTTAAAAAAAAATATTTTTAATTTATTATAAATTGTGTTCTACAATCTATGTTAGATTGCATTATTTTATGTTTCATAACATAATTAAACCTTACGGAGTATAAAATATTATATAATAATTATATTATAGCTTAGTTTCTTCTTGAAATTTTTGCGTTCTTTTTAATTTCAATATTTTACTTATCAATAAAAATTCAATTTTGCAATTATTTTTTTTAACATTTTGTAAAAATATAAATACATTTTCTCGAATTTCTTATATGGATGTTGCTGTACATTAAAGAGAGTTCGATTCAATATGAATTTATTAACCATATCCGATCCCTTTCATCTGCCAACACTTTCTCATATTTGATCAGAATCCAATCCTATTAATCAGAATTATCTTTATGGGATTAATATTCACAGAATTTATTACAAGAGTTGTCTGATCTTGCAAGTAATTAAAATAATGCAAGATTCTTTCAAGATTTCTTGCAATTTACATTTATTGTACACGTGTTGAACCAAACTGAATAGTCACGAAGTTTTAGCACGGTTATTGTTTAACTTACGTTGGGTATGTTGTGTTGGTAAGATTGGAGTACCGTGTATTAACTTAATATCTTAATTTGTAGTACACCTTCTGTATGAATACTAATCAATAAGTTAAGAAACACAATATTGATACACAAATTTATTATTATGAAAACTGTAACCACAGTTGTATATTAATTCTTCATTTGCAAGACAGTTATTTAAATTTGTTTTGTACATAGGAAAGAATTTACTAAATGTTTTTCTTTATTTGTAAGTAAAGAAGTTTGAAAATAAGTTAAGATTTTCATTTGAGGTATTTATTAAAAAAACATTTATTTGAATCTATTGTGTTTCACATTCAGGAAATTAACACCGTAACAAGATTTCTATATATATGCACACATTTTAATTTAATATACAATATTTAATAAATTGTTCACATAATATATATATCGTACATTTATATGTAGTCCTACATTTAATAAACGTTTCAAATTTTTAATTTATTTTTCTAATATTACATTGAAAATATATTTCATATTTTCAGTATATAATAAATATAAACTGTGGTTACATAACGTAAATATAGAATATTGGGATATATGGATTAATTGTGATGGTTGCTTATATACAGTACAATAAACTGACAAATTACTATGAAAACTGCACATAACAACCAAGTCATAATACGGAAAAGTTTACAAAAATAGTTTTGTGCTTTCTATAATCAATTCTCAAAAACAAACAAAAAAACGGACAAACATAAACCACGGGACAAATAAGCAAACAGTTAAGTAAAAATCAAACAAAAAATTTTACAAACAAATAAACAAAATAATAACAAACAAACCCATCAAACAAATAAACAAAACCAGCAAATAAATAAACAAAACCAACAAACAAAACCAACAAACAAATAAACAAATAATCAAAACCAATAAGCAAATAAGCAAACAAACAAAACCAACAAATAAAAAAACGACAGCAAACAAAATAGTGTGAAACAAATAAACAATAAAAAAACAAACTAACTAACCAAATAACAGAAAAAATAAAATAATAACGGGCAAAATAAAATCTTCATAAACATAGAAAATATTAAAACGAACAAAAACTGGAGATTAAAAAGTTTTTCCATTAATAAGAAGTTCTTTAAGACGAATCTAATGGCTTTATTATTGTTTCTTTTATGACCGAAATGTTGGTTAATAAAAATATTATTTTTGGCAGAGTGCTGTGACTGGTTTGGCTGGTGTTGGTGGTGATTGTGGTAGTTGAGTTGAAAGGTTGGTGATGGTGATTGAATAAAATTATACTTTTATACTTTTCACCAAAGTTATTTTGGGATTTTTCAGCATCCAGGTATAGACTTTTTGTAACGTATTCAAGTTTAATACCATTTAACTCGATTGTATAAACGCGTGTTTGTAAAATTCAAGATTTTGAAAAGCTTGAAACTGGAGAGTGAGTGACCGAGCGAGTGTCTCTGTCTAGAGTTTATTCAACTGTATTCATAATTTCATCACAACGGTTTCAAATATATCTACTAAATATTTTTTAATATATAAAATATTAAGATTGAAATATAAAATAAAAGTTTTAAAAAGTTTAGGGTTCTAAAAATGAAAGTTCTTGAAATAATCAATAAATAAAATACAAAGATAAAAATGAAAAAAAAGGTTTTAAAAAGCGTAGGGTTCTAAAAACGAAAGTATACTAGAAAGAATAAAGAAATGGAATATTAAGATTGAAATATAAAATAAAAGGTTTTAAAAAGGATGGTGTTCTAAAAACGAAAGTATACTTGAAAGAATAAAGAAATGGAATATTAAAATTGAAATGCAAAATGGAAGGTTTTAAAAATTGTAGGGTTCAAAAAACGAAATTATTCTTAAAAGAATAAATAAATTATAGTTTTATATTGGCAGAAAATCACTTGTTTCTAAAGTTTTGCAGGTTTACCACAGCTAAGTTGCTGACGAAACATGTTTTATTTGTAGGTAAATATCAATCTCGTTCAATATGTAATTCACTTTGGTTTCAATCTTTTTGGCTATGTTGGCCGAATTATGTTTGGCTAACTTTATGATTTTGTATCTGATTGCAATGAGAATGGGACAGGTGTCCTAAGTTTTCATGTTTTATTATGCCCAAACTAAATAGTATTCATAAAAACATTAATGGTAATAAACTGCCATTAAAATGTTGAAATTTCGAATAATTTTCTACTTAGAAAAACAAGAAAGTATGTACACCTTTAAAGGGTAATGATTTATTTCGTTGTATGATTAATATAATTAATACAAAAATAAATATTTCTCACTTTTATAACGTCAATTAATATTATTTATACAGCTATTATGTGTGCTTTAATGGAAGAAACGAGAACTTTTATTATAAGGCTGTCATAACATAAATTGTTTTTTTCTTTTAACTTTGGCCTAAGGGTTTTGTGGAATTTTAATTCAAATTATTGTTTAATTTAACCGTCGTGTTTTAAAACATGTATTTTTTTAATTAATTTTGCGACATTGATCTTACATCAATTTTATAAACATTAATAACTCTGAGGTTTATTTGATAAACGATGCTTTCTTTTTAAGAAATAAATCCCATTTATACAAAGTCTAACATTTTTATACAAATTTATCATTTAGTTTGGTTTACCTGGGGATTATTCTTTAAAGCAGAACTCGCAGGGCTCTTCTAAACAGCAACATTTGCAATTGATAACATTTTCAACTTAAACAATGTTTTTAAAAAAGCTTATGTTCGTAACCATTTATTTTGTGAATTAATACTATTAACATTAATAAAATAATAATGTTTAAAGTATTTTTTAATTAGATAATCACAAATTGATTAAAACAAAATTCTAAACATTCTCAGAGCTTAAATAAAAAAATATTAAATGAAAAAAACAATAAATAGTCCATCAAACCTACATGCAAGTCGCTCGTTGGTTGTCTTCCTTGAACCGAAGTGACCAATAAGTATCGATTAATTTCTCTCAATGAATATCCTGCAGATGACGCTCTTACCTTTCGTTACTCAGCGCCTTTTCACTTTCTTAAAGGTGTACTTTTTTGTTGTCTTGCGGAGTGTATTTCTTTTGTAGTGACGCCATACAAATTATGTAGGGTCTTATTTTTTTCTGATTAAATGGTACAAATTTACTGTTCCTATTAATTTCATTTTAATATTTTAACACTGTAACTTTATGGGGTCCGAGATGTAACTAAAACTAACACCAAAAATATTTAATACAAATAACTTGCAATTAACTTTAAAATTTCAATTATAATTGTATGACTGAATATGAAGAAAATAAAATAGTTACTACCCTCAGCCGTTGAATTTGCTCTCTATAAACTATTTATACAATGAAAACATTTTTTAACTAAATCATCCGAACTCATTGAAAATGTTTCATTAATTATATATTTAAAAAAGCGAGATTTGTACAGCAGTAAATAAGTTTTTTTTAATAACATTTGTATTGAAACACAAAAAACGTCAAAAAGTTTAAACTCTGAAGTCAGAATTAATTAAATTACGTGAAACAATTTTTTTGGTCGCAATTTCAATTTTTTAGTTTTTTACATCATTAAACAGAGAAAACGATTTTCTTTCGATTGATATATAATTTAAATGAAAAAAATACCAATTGGGCAACATTTAAAGTCTAATTTGGCCGCCTCAACCACGCGTCTGCAGACCCTTTTAGTTTCTCGGGTTTGGCAATGAACTCATTGGTGTCATTTTATTTACTTAAAACATTTTTCCACAATGCCAAGGAAGAAGAAAACCATTTTATTAAAATAAAATAATCTTTCAAATAGTCAAAATAGTACGTTATTGAAATTTTTGTGTACGAGAACATTTGTTTAATACAATTTCTAGAAAACTTTTGCCGTGGGTTATTTTGGCTATCTATCCTGCTTGAAGTATTTTAATAAAAAACGCCAATATTTGGCAATTTGTTTTAAAAAATATGTCCACCCTAAGCTGAAGCATATACACAAAAAACGAGCTAGTTTTCCTTTTTTTCCGTACATGTTTAAGAGTCTGTGTCCTATTCGCTCATAAATACCCCAAAAATGAACCTAGTCTTAGGAAATTTTAATTCTATTTTACTATTTCTTGGGGAAACCACCTGTGAACATTTCAAAACTCTATCTTCAGAAGGACATACTCCATTGGCACCCCTCCGGTTCATTATATAATAAACCTTTAACACCTCTCACATAAAAACTAAAACAAATTGAAATTGCTATTGAAAACAGCTAATTTGTATATGTGAAATTCTTATATCCAATGAGTAATAGTTGAAACGTTTTGTTAAATAAAATCAATTTTGATTATAAAAAGTTTTTATTAAGCCTATGCAAAACAATGTTCTTTAAGTAAAATTATCTTGCATACAAAAAGTTTGAAAAATGGCAATTTTTTTGTCTTAAATATATAGACTGGATAAATATGAATGGTCGTATATACAACCTCTTGCATAAGCTTTCGTTTTAAAAAAAATGTGTTTTAAAAACAGCCAATATACAGAGAAACACTTTTCTCATCGACACAAATCATTTCCGTTTAAAATGCATTGCCTCCATTAGGTAACACATTGGCGTTGAAATTGCATTGATAATTTTTTCAAACTTGCTCATCATTATGAAAAACATTCTTAAAAAATAAAACGTTCATGCACACACTCATACACACACTCATGCACACACTCATGCACTCACTCACACTCACTCACACACACACTCACTCACACACACACACACACTCACACACACACTAACGCACACACTCACGGCTGGTCACCAAAACACTTGGCTTCCACCTTAATCCTAACTGCCGGCTGGTGTCCTCACCCAGCGGAGATTGATTAAGGCTGCCAGATATACGGGTCGGCAGCGCAGTCGCATCTAAATGAACTGACCACGGCCTTCAACATAGGTCTCCGAATTTGCCTGGAGGCACTTCGCACCTCGCCAGTGGAGTCGCTCTATGTCATGGCTGAAGAGAGTCCTCTTGACATCCGGAGGAGCGAACTCTCTCTGCGTTTTACCGCCAAAATACTGGGCTGCAGAAAGAACCCAAACTTTAGTTTTATCCACCAGCATGATGTAGCACTTTTTTAACGTCCAAAGTGCTCTGCACCTGTGGAGGCGCGTGTACTCCCCTCGCTTCGTGCCCTGGGTTGTCTGGATGTTGGTGTATCGCCCATTGGGCCACTTTCATCTCCACCTTGGATAGTGCCTAGGGTTTTGTCTTGCCCTGCTAGATTGAATAAATCGTCCACCGCCAGTACTGTTTTTGCCACCGAGTTTCTCCACCATGTGAATCGAGACCATGGAATTGTGGAGGACCACATTTATAGTGATGGTTCCAAA
>JARUHE010196685.1:0-13593 GCA_031471125.1 Archaeomysis grebnitzkii | reverse complement strand
TAGGGTACACATCACTTGATGTGGGTAGTAATATTAAGGTTGATATGTGAAGCAGGGCAGAGATCGTTTGAGTTCAACTTAACGATTAGACCCGCTATATAAAAGCCCCAAATATTATTATTATTATTATTATTATATTTATTGTTTATTCTTAACTTTATTTTTGTTTATTGTTTATTTTTCATTGTTCAGTTTTATTTATTATTCATCGTTTATTGTTTATGTTTATTCATTATTTAACGTTTATTATTTATTCTTATTTTTTTTGTTTATTGTTTATTATTTATTGTTTATTTTTCATTGTTTATTTTTATTTATTATTCATGGTTTATTATTTATGTTTAATCATTATTTATTCTTAATTTTATTTTTAGTTATTGTTTATTGTTTATTTTTCATTGTTTATTTTTTAGTATTTATATTTATTCATCATTCATTGTGCATTGCTGATTGTTTATTTTTTTTTTTTTTCGTTTTCTATTTTTTATTTATTGTTTATTATTTATTTTTTATTGTCTATTTTTCATTGTATAATTTATTTATTGTTTATATACTGTTTAATGTTTGTTGTTTATTATTTATTTTTTATTGTCTATTTTTCATTGATAATTTATTTATTGTTTATATACTGTTTAATGTTTGTTGTTTATTGTTCTCTGTTTTTTTATTTATTGTTTGATGTATATTGTTTATTATTTATTCTTAATTTTATTTTTATTTTATTTTTATTATTTAGTACTTGTTGTTTATTTACTTGTTTTTCATTATTTATTTTTATTTATCATTCATTGCGCATTGCTCATTGTTTATTTTTATTAGTTGTTTATTGTTTATTATCAATTTTATTTGTATTTATTGTTTACTATTTGTTTTTTATTGTTAATTTTTCATTGTATTCTTTAGTTATTGTTTGCTGTTTAACGTTTGTTATTTATTGCTTATTGTTTATTGTTCACTGTTTATTTATATTTATTATTCATTGTTCACTGTTTATTTATATTTATTATTCATTGTTCACTATTCATTGTTTGTTTGTATTCATTGTTTATTTTTTATTTTTACTTATTGTTTATTACTTATTGTTTTTCGTTTTTCGTTGTTTTGCTTATTGTTTATGGTGCTTTATGTATTGTTTCTTGTTTATTGGTCATTGTTTAATATTTAGTGTTTCTTTTTTATTATTTATTTTTGATTAATAAATTTTTATTGTTTATTTGTAGTCGTTATTGATTGTTCATTGATTTTTTTTTATTTATTATTCATTTTTCAATATTTATTTAGTGCTTATTGTTTATTGTTCATTGTTTAATTTTTATTATTTGTTTTTTGTTGTTTCTTATTGATTGTTCATTGTTTATTTGTATGTATTATTCATTGTACATTGTTTATTTTTATTTAGTATTCATTATTCATTGTTTATTTGTATTTATTATTTATTGTTCGTAATTTAATTGTTATTTAATATTCATTTTTCATTGATTGTTCTTTCTTTATTTTTAATTGATTATTATTGTTTATTGTTTAAAATTTATTTATTATTTCTTGTTCATTGTTTATTATTTGTGTTCATTGTTAATTTTTCATTATACACTGATTATTATTGCTTATAACTTATGTTTTATTTATTATTTATTGTTCATTATTTATTTTCATAATTTATTGCTCATTATATACTCTTTATTGTTGTTTATTCCTTTTAACTTGTCTAACACTTGTTGTACGTTATTAGTTACTATTTTTATAATTTGCTATACATTGTTTATTTTGATTTATTATGTATTATTTATTAATGATTACTATGTATCATTGATTATTTATTAATATGCATTATTTATTATGATTTTCTTATATTTGTTTATTTTATAAATTGTTGATATTTATTATAAAATATTATCTATTACCTATTATTATATACTTTATTATTGTTTACTAGATATTTTTTTCCATTATTTATCATATTTTGTCATTATCATTATTTTTTATACATTATTTGGTAGTTTTACTATACCTTAGTTATTATTATTTGTTATATGGTTTTTGTTATTAATTATTATGTAATCTTTTTTTATTTACTATGTATTGTTTGCTATTATAATTATATTTTATTCATTTTTATTTACTATGTATTATTTTTTACTATTTACCCTATATAATTCTCATTAGTGTTCACTATTTGTTTATTTTCATTTATTTTTGTTTATTATGTACTATTTTTTACTATGTATCAATTGTTGTTATTTACTAAATATTGTTCCTTATGTATTAAATATATTTTTTCTATTCGTTTTGATTTTTATCGATTATTATTTAATATACATAACATTCAATGATATATTGTTTAAACTTGTGTATCTATAATATTTAACATCTATACATCTATTCATTTAACATTTTACAATGAATTTGTGATTCATAATTTTATTTTTGTTATTATAAAACTACACTTGACTTTACGTTTTATTTTTGTTTATTTTTCTTTGGAAAGTATTAATTGGCTTCCCTTATTATTATTTGTTTAATTTATAGTTTATATTCATTATTTTTTAATAATAAAAAAGTTGTATTTTTTTTGTAGTTTGCATATATTGCAAATATTATTTTTCAAACTGTTGCTCAGTTCTTTAATTAAATGAGAATGTTTTTATTTACCCAAGGTAAATCTATCGGTAAATATATTAACAATTACGCTAGTTATTTTTTATTTGTTGGAAACATGAAAAAAAACTTTCAATTTCTGAATGAATGTTTCATATTTTAATATAAATGCTAAGTAATTAAAAAAGGTATAAAATAAAAAATAAATTCTAGTCTGTATGTAAGTATAAAGAAAATTCCTCTTACTGAAATTTAAATTATGTCTTTTTCCGAGAAACCCTAATCTAAGAAAATTAATAATAATAATATTAATACAATTGGTGATAACATTTATAACAATAATGATGGTAACAATAATGATAATAATATCAATTATAATAATAACAATAACAATACAAATAATGAAAATAATAACAATAGCAAAGGGGAAGGGGAAGTTAGTAACAATGAGAATAAACTTTAGACTTTTTTTAGACTTTATTAATTCTAATATACATACATTAATGTTTACAGAATATAAAGTTAATACAAAGCTTACAAAAATAACAATAGCATGTTGATATAAGCCAATAGAAAAATTAGAAATTCTTTATATGGCAAAATTGTATTAGTATAATATATAGTATATATATATAATATTAAAATAAGCGAGTGCTTACAATACTTCCTTAAAAACATAACATACGATTTTTTAAATGTTCTTTTTAATTTATTAATTGATTGGATATCAATAAAATTATTGCTTAAGTTGTTAATTAATATGCATAAATATGTATAAATGGGATGGAACCAATGCAGAAAAACATCTGTCAAAATATGAAGTATTTTTATAAAAACAAAATTGAATGAATTTAAGAATAAAAATTTTATGGATATCGTCAACCTTGAGAAAATTTAGTGATTTGTACATATTGCTAGTTGAGGTGAGTGGTATATTATTATTGCTAATCTTAACTGTACAATTATTTCTTAGAATTCTATTCAATATTATTCTAATGCCAGACACATTTGATTCAGTGGTACCACCCCATATTATAATATTATCGATTATTGTTGAATATATTAACGAATTATATAAGGTACAAAGTGTTCTTCTAGGCAAGAAATTTACCATAGAATAAAACACTCCCTTTAATCGAGAAAATTTTTGTCGAGCGTGCCTAGCGAAGCTCTACATAGCCGTAGCAATTCCGATGTCGTCGTCGTCGTCCTCGTCGTCAGCGTTAGCCAATGACTTGAATGCTTATATATCATATATACAATTATTATTGCTTTTCATATATCCTTGGTTATTGGATTTTTGGTTTTAATGTATTACTAGGTATGTTTATTTGATTGTATCACTTTTCATCTAGATTTTATTTTCAAACTAACTAAAAAATTTTCTTAACAAAATATTTTTTTTCATATTGTTTTTATTTATGCATCAATGGATTGGAAATAAAGTACACATAAATAGTCTTTAAGGTGACCTTTTGATAAAATGATGTCTTGTCACTTTGTAACATCATTTTTGATTTACATTTTTAGAGATAAATTTTCTTTTAAAGTTACTGAATGAAGCATCTCGAGACATTTGAACCGTCCGGTTCGTGGATTACTAGTTTTAAAACTTGTTTACTTTGCAAAGAAAATGTTAAGTTTTTATCAATTATTATTATTTTATAGTGGAAACCCATTCAACTTAATTAATAAATATATAATATAAAAATTTGGAAGATTATTTGTTGGGCGGGGAAAAAAAAACATCATAATTTTTTTTTGGGTGTGAACAATTGGTTTATTTTTATTCATCCATACAGTCAAATTTCTTAAAAGCTGTTGAGCCATTTCACAACATGTTTCTATACAATTATTAGTTACATAAAAACTCCATCATCAGCAAATATAATACTTTGGCCGGGACTCACCACTTATGTCATTTATGAAAACATTAAACAGTAAAAGGCCCAATACTGAACCCTGTGATACACCTATAGTTACAGAACCAGCATAATTACATTATACGCGCTGAGACCTGTTTGATAGATATGACCTTGGAAAGGACTGTGCTTCACCTCTGAAGCCATAATTTGATAATTTATGTAGTAAAATATTTATATTGACAGTATCAAACGCCTTTCTCAGATGAAGGAAAATTGCAATTGTATAAAATTTATTATGAAATGTCAACAACAAATCATTCATAAGTGTGAAAAAAACTAATGTTGTACTCGTTGATTTACGAAATCCAGATTGATTTTTAGACAATTTATTATAGTACTCAATATAAGAGTTTAGTCAAAATTGAGTTGAGGTTTCAAAATTTTTATTAATAGATAATAAATTAGATATTGGTCAGCAACTATTGGCGTTATTTGGATCACCCGACTTGAAGACGGGGACAACTCTGGCTTCCTTAAACAAATTTTGGTAAACGCCCTTTGAAGCACGACTATTATATAGGTAAACAATGATGGGTACAATTATATGAGCAATTAAAATTAAAAGTTTAGATTTAATATCATAAATAATATTACTTTGTTTGACATTTGTTTTAAAACAGTATTTACCTCGTAGTTATTAGTTGGCAAGAAGAAAAATGAATTAGTAGCTACAGGACTATTATCAAACATTTCATAGTCAATAGAATGAGGTAAATACTCCACAAGTTGTGATGTTATATGATTAACAAAATTATTTACAAAATCAGTTAAAGGTATTCCATACAGGTCCCTTCCTTCATCATCTTTAATTTTTACATTATTACTTTTTTCCTTTCGATTAAGAAAATTATCTATATTAATCCAAGTTTCTTTATTATTTCTTGAACTCTCAAACTTTTTACATAATATAATTTTCGAATTATTAGTTACTAATGTTAATATATCTCGCTTCAAAATTAAACCTCTCCTAAATAAACTATACAGATGGTACTTTTTCTTAATACATTTTTTAAATTTTCTAGTCATCCAAGGAAGACTAAAATTTTTATTTACATTTTTTACATTTATTAGGAAATGATTCATTATAGATAGTAAACAACTTTTGATAAAAACTATTAAAAGTTTCATTTACAGAACTTAACTAAACACATCCCGGAAGGAAAAATTCTCAATATTACTAAAAACAACTGAACTGTGCCTTCGTTGAAATTTCTAAATCTTTTATAATTGTAATTTTCACTTGTTTTACTTTTAAATATATATAAACTAGGAAAATGAACTGTTATTGAACACTGTATTACACCCAATATATTCTCAGGTCCCAATCTAAAGTTACTCCATATTTGATCTATCAATGAAAATTGCGTAATTGGATTTTCAAGATTGACTCTAGTTGGTTTGATTACCAGTGGAAAATAGTTTTTCTGAGCATTTCATTTATAAATTCACCAATATAGAGAGACTGTAATGGATTATATAAATTTAGATTAAGATCCTAAATTAAAATTATCTTATGATTTGGTGTAACCTTATTTAGTATTTGGTTAAATAATATTTCAACAAATGTGTAAGGATTAGCTTGAGGTGGTCTATGCAATGCACATATAATAAAATTACTGGAATTATTTAATAGAGAAAATGTTATTACTTCAACTGAATCAGTCACAAAATAATGCTCCTCAAAAATATTTATCTTATAATTAGTGTCATAATATACCTCTATAACTCTCCCGTAACCATTTATATAAAAATTTCTATGCTTATATCCTGTTATGTCAAAACCAAAATAAATATATGCAGTGAGCCACGTTTCATTAAGAACAAGAATAGTGAAGTCAATCATTAGAACTAATAACAATGATAAAAATTAGTTAAGGTTCTTACGACAACTTCTTACATTAAAGCCAAATAAAGAAAATGAGTTTTGTTTATAGTTATTAATGTTATCTTTAAATATGTTTCGCAATATATCAACACAATTAATAATAAATACAAATAATGATATTAACAATTGAAGAATATTAAGTTAATAATAATAATACCATTTAAATATAATAAATTAACAATGATAATAATAAGAATAATAACAATAATAACCAGAATAATAATAATAGCAATGATAATAATAACAAAAACTAAAAATAATAATTTGATTGAATTAGATAACAAACTACGAAAGTTCAGACGAAGCCGAGGAAAATAGAATTAACCAAACCTACTTGGTTACTGAATTATAAAATTTATCAACTGGATAACTGAAAGCTCAAGAAAATGAAAACGAAACGTAAGACAAATAAAAATAACAATCAAGATTAGTTCATGTTTTTCACAGTTTAGAAAAAATATAATTTTTATACAATAAAGAAAACTTTGTTATAAGCAGTCCCATGTAGCTTTTCTATCTTACTATTTTTGTTGTAATACTAGCAATTATAGAAGTTATAAAAATAATTATTTATGCCTAAACTATCAAAATAAAAAAATAAAAAAATAAAACAGTATTCAACAATCAAGCTTTAAACACATTAGAGAATAGTAACTACACATTTTATGAATAACAACAAACTACAAACATAAAAAATAATTTTACAGAAATGTTTTTAACAAAGATACATTTTCTATACATGTATGTAGTAATAAGTTACGCACAAAATGAAAAGAATATCTATGATAACAATTTACAAGCTATTCAACTTTTAACAGTTTTGAATGTTTTACAAAACATTAAAATAAAATTAAAACGAAATAGTAAATTAAATTTTTTAAAACAATTTTAATTTGTATCCTTGCATAAATACTAAATAAATCATTATTTTGTATATATGTATTGAATTTATCTATTTGTGTCTATGTGAATTTTTTTTATCTAGATTATTTTCCATTTTTGGTTTTAGTTTATTTGTTGGCTTTTATTATTACTATGAATTTATATACACATTTTGAATTGTGTTGAAACAGTTGTGTAAGTTATTTGTTATAAGATCTCTAGGAACAATAATTCATGAAAGATCCCTGAAATAATTTTCGTATTTAAATTTCAAGCCTTAAAAAGGAGTTTGAAGTGTTTCTAGGATTCAGAATAAATGAAATGCTACTATACGACTCCGTAGAGTAAACATTGATACATTATGTGTTGAACTACAATAGGAAAGAACATACAGTATAACATTATTTAATGTTTGGATAGCTTCCATTTTTACTCTTTTATATTTCCTGACATGCTGATTATTTATTTATTTGTTTTTTATGTAACCTACTTCTTTTTCTGTTTATAATGCTCACTAATTAACTCAGTAAAGCTTATCTCTATAATAAAGTTTAAAATTTAAAAAAATAATATATCTCATATGATTACCTTTTAATTAAAAACAATGATACTTGTAAATATTTTTAATGAAAAAATAGGAATTTCTTTTTCACTTGAGTTGGGTAATCTGGAAAAACATCCACCTTAACAAGTTAATTAACTTTCCTGATTTTTCTCAATCCACCATGGATTGTGACAATGTTTTTTACTTGTAAATTTTTATAATAAGACTTTACTTGTAAAATTATACAATAAAACCTAACTTGTAATTTTTCATAATAATACTTTACTTGTAAGACTATACAATAAAACGTTACTTGTAATTTTTTATAATAAGCATTTACTTGTACAACTATACAATAAACTTAACTTGTAATTTTTTATAATAAAACTTTACTTGTAATTTTTTTAATAAAAATTTACTTGTAAATTTATATAGTAAAACCATACTTGTAAAATTAAATAATAAAAATTTATGTGTGAGTTTATACAACAAAACCTTACTTGTAGATTTATATAAGAAAACTTTACTTATGAAGTTATTTAATACAAATTTACTTGTAAATTTGTACAATGAAACTTTACTTGTAAATTTATGTAATAAAACTTCACTTTTAGAATTATAACCGTATAATAAAACGTAATTTTACATTATAAAACTTTTTGTTATTATTATTATCATTATTTTCATTAAAACCGCAATTTTAGTTAATGAAAATTTTGTCTCGAATTTCAATGAAAAAGTTCATTAAAGATTTCGAAGATGCGTTCCTCTATTTTTATAATTTTCCTCGAATCAATATGTTAATATTCCAATTAGTTAATGCGTCTCATTATTATTATTATTACTAATGTTTCTATTATTATTATTATTACCATTATTCTTTTCTACGAAATGAGTTTCTCGGAAAAATACACAATCTAAATTTCACTGGGAGGAATTATCTTCAAACTTTACATACAGATAAACAAATATTTTTTTTGTGTAGATAAAGAAACTCTAAAATATTACACTGGGCTGCATCAAAAATGTAACATAAACGAAAATATCATTTTCCAGTTCAATTTTGCGTGCTGAACACTGTGATAGTACTCGTTTTTCTCCTAAGGTTCTAGTTATAGTGCTATAGTAATAGGTTCATAGGCAGCTACGTCGATAAAGTTTTTACTGTGTAATGTCCGCGTTTGATCATTGACTGTATCTATGGAAATTTCTTTGTTGGATATTAACTGAAGGATGTCGCAGACACAATCTCAAAACGGAAGCGTACCATCACATCTTCAGTAAAATATTTTTATCGTGTCTACTTTGCCATTGAACTAAGTGATCAGGACAAACTATGGGCTCCTCAGATTGCCTGTGTGAACCATAGTAGTTCAAGTAACTCTTCAAGTAGTGACCATGAAGATGCAGATGTGGAAGAAGAGTTTATTCCTACCAGGATCCGTTGAAAAAGCCCTTAGCTGTTTAACCAAAATGAGCTATATGACCTTGTTGGAGATCTTGGCTAAAGGTTATCACAGAAAAACATGTTTGAGAACACATACTTTGTATGGTATAGGGATAGAGAGCGGGAATTTGTGCGGTACTTGGCTAAGACAGATGACATGGTGTATTGCCATGTTGTTTCAGGTCTTGTGGGACATATGGGCAAGGAATGTCATCCTGATGAATCGAGGCTCTTTATCGACTCCTCTACAAGGAGTCTGAAAGCCGTGCTACCTTTTAATGGCAAACAAATAGCATTATTGCCTATTGGGCATTCCATCACCTTGAAAGATACCTATGCTACTATGTCACTTCTTCTTAACAACATACAATATCAAGATCACAACTGGGTTCTTTGTGGTGGCCTGAACGTTCATCCATACTTTTTATGCTTGTGGGACAACCATACCGATTCCATACACTACCGGACGGACGGAATTTATACGTGGCCGCCATAACGTTAAAGCTCTACCACTTCTACCTGCCGAGAAAGTGTTTTTTCCTCCACTTCACATAAAGCTGGGATCGATGTAAAAATTTGTAAAATCACTTCCGAAAGATGGAGAAGGGTTTAAGTACCTGACCCACAAAGTCCCTTCTGTAAGCAAAGCTAAAATGGAATCCACCATATTTGTTGGAACACAGATTCATGAGCTTATTTCAGATGCCGGTTTTACTGAAGCATCAACACCACATGAACAAAATGCGTGGAATAGTTTTAAGTCAGTTGTAACAGGCTTCTTGGAGAATACAAAAGCTGATGATTACAAGGAAAAAATTGTGACGTCTGGCGCACGGATCTGCATAAAAAATACTTTTCCTCCATAGCTATCTTGAATACTTTCTTGACAAATTGGGTGAATTCAGTGAAGAACAGGTGTTCGTAGTGTAAAACATTGATGATAAAATATTTCAAAGTGATTTTGCTTTTTTGGTAGATATGACTAGTCATGATATAATCGAAATAAGAGTTTTTGAAATGTCTTTTGATATAACTAATGATGTGCCATCAGATTTTTCTCCAGCTTGAATTAATTGATTTACAGTCGAATAGCTCATTAAAATCGAAATATAGTAGTCTGCAACAATGATAAATCACTCTCTGGTGAACACTAGTTTATGACTTTGCGGGCATTAATGTGAAGGAATTTTTTAAACTGCTGCCCTCAGCTGTCCAGGGTTCGCTCTTCAAACGACATTGTTCATATGTTAAAAAACTTTCTAAAAATGTGAAATTATATATTAATATATTAACACGTTTCTTTCATTTGCTTCCGATAAATTATCTCTAAGTGTAGAAAAATGGTTAATCATAAATTTGATCATCAATTGGTCAAATTCAAAAACTCCTAAAATGTCTATTATTTAAAAACATTATGTTTGGCAAAACAAATCCTTCTTCCTTAAAATCTCCAGTTCTTTCATTTGTTTTAAATATAATTTTTTCTAAGCCTTCAAATAAAAATCTCGGTTAACCATGACTTTCAAATTTCTTAGGAAATGTGTGTTTTAATATAAATACTAAAAATCCTTAGTGACTCCAGTCTATATAATGTTGTGATCCTTAATTTAATTTAAATAAACTGTTATGTAATTTAATTGCTTTTATTATTTTGAAAAAAATGGCAAAATCTCGGTAGTCCACAAATCATCCACTGTCCCACCAACAACAACAGCCAGCAATCAGAGGTAATTTATAGAAGCTGGTTTTTAAGACACAGCTTAATAATAAGACAACAGTATTTGCGTGATTTTATATATGTCGGGTCTAATCGAAATTTACCGATCTTTGCCCAATTTATATGTAAAAGTTGCCAAGCTAAGCAATTTAAAAAATTCAGTCAACATGCGCCGCTTCAGTTCAACTTTTGACTACCTAAGCTTGGCATAGACTGGACTGCTTCAGTTTCATTGTTTTTCAACTTGAATTTTTTCAAAATTATGACTACCGATCCAGAGCATTGACCACACATGCGGGCAACCACTTTTACTCTTGGGCGGGAAATCTTTAACAAAGCATAAATAAATATGATAGCCTAGCAACATGTTTGCGACGGGAACCTTACCTTGCGTAAAACCAATTTACATTCTTAACCGAAACATCTATAAGCATATTTTCTTGCAAATGTTACATTATAGGCTTATGTATACTACAAAACGTAACAAGTCTAATTTCCATTGTTTTTGTTATTATTATTACGCTCAACTTGTTAGAATCACATTGTTATATTACAAACACTGTTATTATGCTTATAGATAATGCATTTATGTAAATTTGTGGTTGAATTTATTTTTTTACAGTGCTATAAATAGTCTTTTTTCTATTCTTTCTATGATTCAGAAAACTTGAAACGGTTAAAACAAAGCTCTACAATAAGATACTTAATTGTATTAAACAAACTGTTTAAAGTATATAGCCTATGTATATATTATTTATACATATATGGTATGTAATGTATGTGTATATTTTTACATTTATTTCGTTATATGTATTACAGATGAACAATTAATTATAAGAATGTCAATTGCCTTGACATTTGCAACACAAAATTAATTGTTGTTTAGCTACGTTTGATTCGATTTCCACTTGCTTTCAATATTTTATTTTATTTAATAAAAAATAAAATACAAATTTTGAGAAAATCAAATGAAATGAAACTAAATTATTTTGTATCTAACGAGCAGTATTACTTTCAAAACATGAAGTAAAAGAATATTCGACATATAAACCTATAGGACGGATTGAATAACATTAATTAGCAAATTAATACACAAGAATATTGTTTATTAAAGGTTTTATGAAAAATCCAAACAATGTTAGAAATGTTTTTATTTCTCTCAGCTGCCATGCAATGAATATGGTTCAAAGAATGGAATATTGAAGGTTTGAAATATTAAAAAAACTGGTCTTAAAAAATGTTCTTTGAAATTTAAGAAAGCTATGATATATTTTAAGCTGTATGATACAATCTGCAAAATATTATCTCTTAATTTTTTTAAAAGTTTGTTTTCTATTGCTCTTACAATTTATTCTATTTTAAAATTGTTATTTAGATGTTCAAATCACTTCAATCAAGTGTTTTGATTTCGGCAAGGTAGTTAGATTACACTTAGCATAAAACATATTTCATGTTTATCAGAATATATTTTTCAGACTGTATTTATCAGATAATATGTTTGTGTTAAAATTTTGCATATTAATGCATTATATTATAAAGATATTTATGTACAACAATCACCGATGGTAGAAAATTGAACCTTGAAAACAAAGATAAGAAAATATGAGGACATATGTTTTAAAAGAATATGGTTAACCAAACTGCTTAGCTAATAAATATTTTAATTCAGGTTTTGCAAAAATTCTTAAATATATAATTATTTTAGATTTCATTGGAAAACGATATTTTTAATGAGCCACGGCATATAGTTTCGTTTGCATCATTGTTGATCTTAATGTGTTTCAACCTTTAGCTTGTCCTAATATATGCGCTTCGCCATTAATAAATATTACTTAAATGTTTATGCACAGTTAATAGATTATTTTTTTATAGATGCGTTGACTAAATTTACAGTCTCCACACAAGACTTACACTGAAACAAGTATCATACACGGCAGCGTTATGAAAGAGCTGGTTAGAATGGAGACAACCCAGATAACACACCCGCGTCTTTAATGATCATTAAAGACAAGGGATATTCCGATAGCTCATTGATTAGATCAGTGGGTGCCGTTGCTTATTCGAGTCAGAAACGGTGCTTTTTGAGACGGTTAAATGCAAAGATTAGAGTAAAAAATTGCTCAAACAAGCATCTTAAAAAGCGGGGGTTAGCTCACTGATACAATCAGTGGGGTGAACCAGCCAAAAAAGGGTCTCACTCTGCGTATAGAAGTAAAAAGTGTCAACTTTTCTTATAAAAAATAACTTTCAAGAGTATAATACACTTAAATAAAATAATGAGGTCTACGAGATTGAATGTCCTTTAGGTACATGTAATGTACTAACTCCTACATACATAGACAATACTACAGATAATTTAAGTCGTCGCTTAACAGAACATAAGGATAGTGGTGCGCTAAAAAATTACGTTAACCAACATCATAGAACCAACATTACATGAGAAGAGTTAGAACAAAATGTCAAAATTCTAATGAAAATCAACAACAAAAACAAATTGTCAATTTACGAAGCTTTATCAATCCTAAAATATAAGCCAAGCATTAACAAACAATCAGATTGCTTCTTAAGACAACTAACGTTGTTTACGAATAGAGTAAA
>JARUHE010196574.1:0-13593 GCA_031471125.1 Archaeomysis grebnitzkii | reverse complement strand
CTTTATCTAAAATAATAACATTGTTAAGGTTCCAGTAATTCGTAAAATCTTAAACCTTTTTTTATTATTATTATTTAGTATAAATATTTTCTCTATCTAAAATAATAACATTGTTAAGGTTACAATAATTCGTAAAATCTTAAACCTTTTTTTATTATTATTATTTAGTATAAATATTTTCTTTTCTTTATCTAAAATAATAACATTGTTAAGGTTCCAGTAATTCGTAAAATCTTAAACCTTTTTTTATTATTATTATTTAATATAAATATTTTCTTTATCTAAAATAATAACATTGTTAAGGTTACAATAATTCGTAAAATCTTAAACCTTTTTTTATATTTTTATTATTATTATCATTTAATATAAATGTTGTCTTTACCGAAAAATTATAACACTAGTTTCATTTAATTAACTTTTGAATACAATTGAATTCAAATTAACGAGAGTCTCATAGAAAGCATAAAACTTGTTTGATCGTTATTAAAAAGTTTGATGGACGTTATAGTTTTGGATAATAAAATTAAATTCGCCTGACGAATTAAATCGTTATAAAAATTTGAAAGATTATTGAAATGTGGTTTAATGATGTTTTAAGGAGTTAGATTATTTTTTGTGCGCACTATAACCCGACAACTATGGTTACATTTGCATTATAAATTGACTCTGGTGACTTTCATTGGTTTTCACATTTTTTTGCAACATTTCAGGAGCCAGATGGACGGTGGCAGCTGGTGGGAGTGACGAGCAATGGGTATGGATGTGCCCGACCAAATCGACCCGGAGTTTACACCAAAGTGGCCAAGTACCTGCCCTGGATCAATCAGGTGAGCGCGAATGTGGTGAAGAACTAACAATTTAGTTAAGCTTTTCATTCATATTTGTTAGTCTTTATTTTCACCTTTGACTTTCACATATTTTTATTACTAGTGGCTTGTTATTTATTTATTACAAAAATAACAATCGGAATATTATTATTCTTTATTACGTGCTTTATACCGCATCCCCTACAAATATGAACGTTTAGAATCGTGTTGATACATGATTGGTGTACGATAAAACGCGTAATACTTATTTAGTTAATTTGAAAAAATTCTAAGAACAATCGGCGTATATAGCTTCCAGTGTATAAGTATTTATTCTCAATAAATAAGAGCTTCTTGCAGATAATGACCGTGACCAAGAGCGCCAAACTCTACCGACCGCAGTCCAAGTGCGACGGCCACCGTTGCCCGATGGGAAAGTGTTTGTCTGACTCGGCAATGTGCGACGGATTTATCGATTGCTCCGACGCGTCTGATGAGAAGGATTGTAAATAAATTTGGACAGACGACGGTGCCATTTCGGGATGTTGGTCAAGGTCATAGAGTGTCAGACCATCTCAGAATTTGTAAGATTCTACAAGACTTTTTGAACTTTGTAAGGCGTTGCCAGATCTTTTAAGATCTTGTCAATTTTTGTTAAATCTTGACAGATTTTTTAAGATTCCCAGGTTTTACAAAATCTTGCCAGATTTTGTAACAATTTGCCAGATTTTGTAACAATTTGCCAGATTTTGTAACAATTTGCCAGATGTTGTAACACCTTGCCAGATCTTGTAACATCTTGCCAGATTTTGTAATATCTTGCCAGATTTTGTAACATCTTGCCAGATTTTGCAAGATCGTGCCAGATTTTGTAAGGTCTATCCAGATTTTATTTCATAGGTTGATTTTGACAGGTCAATTTGGTGTACAAAATCTGTTTTTAAAAACCATTTTGTGACCTCGACCAATGTATAAATTTGACGAGGAAGGAGTTTGTTAAAATCAAAATTTTTGTTTTATGTTTCCATAAAACCGAGTTTGTATTTATTTGTTAATAGTAAATTGTATATTTATTTTAATAACTTATATCTTAAGAAAAATAGGGCATACTCACTTTAACTTTAAGAGCATTACGAATCAAGATAACATATTTGTAAGACTATTTATTCCACTTTGTACAAAAATATGTATTAAGTATTTCTACACAAACATATAATTATTTATTTATATTTAGCCCATTGAAAAAACAGTAAAATAACATTATTGATGTTAAAATTTAAATGATATATTTATTTAATTAGGAAAACTTATATTTTGATATTTAGGCTAGTACAAAATTATATTTCCCAATTATAATGATCATTAAATTCTATTTGTTATACTGTAAGGACGAAGGCGTCCAATACACGAAGTTTTATTTACAATCCCAACTTTAAACTTTAAAGTATTTTAGCATTAGAAAGTTTGTAATTTTTTAAAAGGTTCTATTTTAAAGGGTTAATATATTTTACAGCGATGCTCAAATTAAATGAAAACATTGAAAGACATTTTACATAAAAAATAATATATTTACCCATCATAATTAAAAATATAATATTTTTATCAATCATAATAAAAAATAATATTTTTACCCATCATAATGCAAAGATTCTTATTTTAGTGTAAACGATTGTGTTTCTTCCGAAGCTAAATCAATTTATACTTCAATTTTGTGTTACTTTTAAATATTTTATGAAGATATTTATTTAATTGTATAACTGAAATAAAATTTCAAAACATAAATTATAAAAATGGGTAAGTTTTGACGAAAATTATTAACTAATTGAATTTATATTTGTAAGATAGATAAAAGTTGTCCCTCTCAACAGTATAGATTGCATTGCTTGACTTCCCCGCAATTTTGGCGTATTGTATATGATTCGTATACAATCGTATTAAACTTATATACAATCGTATTACACTCGTATACAATTGTATTAAACTCTTATAAAATCGTATTAATCTTGTATACAATCGTATTAAACTTGTATACAATCGTATTACACTCGTATACAATTGTATTCAACTCTTATAAAATCGTATTAAACTTATATACAATCATATTACACTCGCATACAATTATATTAAACTCTTATAAAATCGTATTAATCTTGTATACAATCGTATTAATCTTGTATACAATCGTATTAATCTTGTATACAATCTTGTTAAACTTGTATACAATCTTGTTAAACTTGTATAAAATTATATTCAATTTTTATACACGTATTAGGCTTGTATACAATCTTGTTAAATTTTTATACAATCGTATTAAACTTGTATACAATCGTATACAATCGTATTAAACTCTTATAAAATTAAATCCATAAAAGTTTGAGGGGCTGGGATTTTGTGTTGTTTAGGCTTTAGTTTTGGGTCCATATTTTAAAAATTTTACAGTTTTTTATTTAGATTTTTAACAACTTTTGAATAAATACTTCGAGATTATTTTACTTATAAATTATTGTAAACTTTATTTCATTACTAGACTTTCAATAATTATTATAAAAACTAATAACAAAAATTTAAATTATTTCATTACTAGACTTTCAATAATTATTATAAAAACTAATAACAAAAATTTAAATATAAAACATTTTCACCAGGTAAATATAAATTTATTATATCTTTGAAGTCTGGCCAATTTTAAAAGTTTTGTTTGCAACTTTCATTTAAATTTGTATTTGTTTTTTATTTCCTCATTTATTATTGTTAAAGTAGCTATTAGTTATGTTTTATCAAATTATATTTTTACTGAACTTTATGACTTGTGAGTTAATTTTGTTTTGTTTATTGAATAGATGAATAAACGATTACAGACTAAAATATTCATCAGTATTCAAGAACTTTTTTGATAATTTTACTTCATTCACTATTCAAATTACAGTACAAAAAATTTAATATTTGACATTACTTACTAAAATTTCAATTTATAATTGTTTTTAATCTTATAATAATAAAATTTCAACATTTGACATTAATTTCATGCTGCAATCAAAAATTAATTATTTTAAGTTGTCATAATCTCAGATAAGTAATCGTGTAAGCCAAATAAAAAAGGGCATTACAGCTTAGATTGTTTTTCATATCTAGGAAGTCTTATTTTAGAAGTAATTTGTTTGTTGTAAGTTCGTATAATTTTATTTGGGTAATTAATTTGTATTATTTCACAAAGTATTTACAAAAATACAAAAGTTGGCGTTGTTTTAAAATTAAACCAACAAGAAAATATTAATTTAAAACATAACACTTTATAAGTAAGATTTCATTACTAAAAAATATTAAATAAAAAAATTTTGAGCTGGGAACTTGGAAACTGTGTTTTCATATCTTACATTATAATAATAAATTAGTAAAAATAACTATGTATAAATGTATTTATTTTCATATTTTTAATTGCTTATAATTTTAAGTATTGACTGTTTTTCAATGTATTTTTTTCGTAAAATATAGGCCTGCAATTATTTTTCATCGAAAGAGAAAACAAAATTGAATAGTTGTAAAATTGCATTTCCATTTAGTTTCACAAAATAATATAACTTAAGCCTATTACCTCAAGTATTAATTTTAATTTTGAAAAATACTTAATACCTTTCTACTTCTTTACATAAACAAGGGTTGTGAGCTGAATGTAAAAAATATAAATATACATTACAATACAGTATATACTGTATTTGTTATAAAATATATACATATACATATAACATACATATACATTACAATACAGTATAAACTGTATTTGTTATAAAATATAGGGACAATATTTTTTCAGAATGTAAATATATTTTGTTACTTTGTTATGATATTAAATAAGTTGCCAAAGTACAATTTGGGCATAAATATTTGTGATAATTTTGTTATTTATTATAATTGTATGAAATAAATAATAAAATAATTTGTTTTCATTCACCTCAGCTGTCCACAAAATTCTTGATGAAACTATTTAAAAAAAATTATTGTATTTTAAGAATCACGAATATTACACCATGAATGTGAAAGAACTTTTACAACAGAGTTCAGTCCTCAAGCTACATGGAGGTTGAATGGTACAGAAACAATACATCTGTATAGCGTACACGGATAGACACTAGCACAAGTAATTAAGGTAACTCTCATGAAAATACCATAAGAGCTTACTTCACAGGTGCTATTTTCGATATAATTATGTATGATTGCTATGCATGTTGTTCCCAAGTTGAGAAAGTAAAGGGCGGAGAGATAACCGTCATATGTCGACAACAAAGTTGAGTGAGATCGCCATCCATCTGCCTTGATGGCTACTTCGATATCCATCATTTCAGTCAACATGCACCAGGTGGCGTAACTATGTATATTGCGTAACTTTTGGTTCAAGTCTGGATTGGTTAGTGTGACCCATCAGTATTTTTATGGTATAAGGTCGGACTGCCTTTGCATGGTTGTGTAATGCTTTCCAGTGTTTTCTTAGACGTGTACGGCTTGTCATTCTAGTAGATTGTCTTCTTTATAATGCTTCATACGTTATTGATGGAATTAAAATCCGTAGAACTGGTTGTTCACTTCATCAAAGGATCTCATTTGAATCACATTGAGGACAGAAGCTTTGTGGCCCTTGGTCCAGCTATCCGGCCCATCTAGCATGGGCGACATTCCTCCGTGGACCGAACATGCTTGACGTCGGTCTTCATTTGCTTCCTAGCATATTCTAACATAGTCACTTTGTGTTCTGAGGGCAACGGGTACCAACTACTTTATTTTGGATTCTAGCGTCTGCAAATAAGACTTGACTAATAAAACCAGAGTATTTCAGAATTCATCAATTGAATGGGAAATGTCTCTTGTTCTTCTTCTTCTTTATTCAAAGTTTAAGCTGAGTTGAATGTCTCTTGTTGTAACCACTGATCTGTATTGCTTGGATAGGCAACGCCAACCGTACTCATTAGTAGTGTATGAAGACGCCACCAGAGACCCTTATCTTTTTGATGGAGACCCAACACATTGAATTTAGCAATGGCGGGAAGTTCAAATGTGTTCCTGTATGGCTGTTGCTTGTTCCAGCAGACTTAATATAAACTTGGAATGATCTTTCATAATAAATGTTCCTTAGAAACTTAAGAAACCCAATAAATATTAAATTCATTCAGCTTACAAGTAACGAACTTAACAATCTTAGATATACTTACTAAAGTTAGTCAGTAATCCATATCACATTATTTAAGCATTTTTAAACATATTTAATATTAGTTTTGGCCATGTTTACAAAATAATTTTTGAATTTCATAATTTAAGTACAATTAATTTTAGCTAAAGATTAAGTAAATTCATAACAATAAACAATTTTAATTATATATTGTGTATGCCAGTGGCTGTATTGTTTTCATAATCTAAGAAAAGAAGAATACAATAGTAAAGATTAGGTAAACCCTCACACAAAGCATACTTATCATATAACACCGATAATTGTTGCCACCTAGCAAGGATGCTAAGCTCCAACAGTTATGATACACATTTTCATCATTGTGATACTAGGCTTATAACTTTTTAACACACTAAACTATAAATAAAAATATCGTAAAATTGTAAAAATTCAAGTATTGTTTCATTATCTTCTTAAAGAACATTACTTGAAGTGTATTCAATTGAATTTTCGGGAATAAAGAACACATTTTTCGAATTATGTTTTTATCTTATACATTTTGTAGTAGTAGTAGTAGCCACTGCTTTAATTGTGCTGTCCTGATGGAAGAGTAGATCGAATGGACCTTTGTATAAAATATTTGTTTTTTTTATATAGCTGGTCTTATTGAACTTGGCCGATTTCTGCCCTGCTTCACATATCAACCCTATCCGGGGTAAGCTTGGTATATAAGATTTTAAGGGAATACAGATACGTTTAAATTCCCAATGTATAGCTTGAAGCGGGTTCGAATAGATGACAATGAGTTTTGCTTACGCAGCATTAATCTTCAGGCAACGTTCTAGGTAAGTGTGTACAGGAGGTTGATGTGAATCTTGTATTTAGGCATATATACGTCCACTTCTGGGTCATGTATACATTACAACTTACCCATGTAAGTAAGAGAAATGGTAGCCGAGTGGATAAAAACGTTGTCCTTAGTGTAAACATCACTTGATGTGGGTAATGATGATGAGAATAACAAACGCTTTGTGAGCTGTAAATTACAGCTGAAAAACACTTTATGAATTTGTTGCATTATTATTATTATTAAGTATGAGCAATGAGCAATAAAGGTATACATTTGGGTCCTGAAATTGTAGTACTCTTAGTGGCTATGCAAACTTGTTTATTGTTTTATTCAAACTATTTTGGCAACTGAATAATTTGTATTATTTTGATGTTATACAGAACAAATAGTGACTTGGTGTTAAACATTCCACTTTCTATATCTCATTTAAAAAACTTATCGAGTTATCAATGGGACAGTCTGGTCTCAGCAATAGTCTCTGATATTGATTGCATTGTAGTAAAATGTTTAACTGTTAACAGGGTAGCAACTGAATAAACAAACCATTCTTTTTGTTAGTGTTGTTTAGTATTTGGTGTTCATTGGACCTAAGATATAATATATTAGAAAGGAATTTAAGAAGAAAAAACATTAAGATTTACATTTATTTAGACTGTAAAACCTCCTTTGTAAGAAGATTTGGTAAAATAATAGTGCGATATTATTTTTAATATATATAATTATTTATATATTTACATGTTATAGTTTGTTTCATAATTTAAGGTATTTGCACAACGTTATTGAAGGCATAAGTACAGCATATATTTATATATTAATAAGTATACAATTGAGCACATGTGTTTAAATATATATATATATATATATATATATATATTTGAACACATGTGTATAAATATATACATTTAACAAGATCATAAATGGAAGATAAGTTATTGTATGGTTTATAAACAATATGAATTATGAGCAAATAAAAAACTAAAGCTAAACAAAAATATTTACATCACCAATATTACAATTCATGTACAAAATAAACGATATATTTAAAATATATCCATAAAATAAAGCAGAACTTCATTAACTGATTATTTATGAAAAAATACCTTTCATTAAATTAACTTTTTGACAGAATCTAAATTCTAATAACTTCTAGATGCTAATAAAAGTAATAATAATCTAACACAATAAAAAGTTTAGTCTAGCACCTTATTATCATATCAAAATTATATTTTTTCTCAGTATAAATATTTATTAAAATTTTTATTTTAAATTTCATAAAACATCTTAAAACAAAATGAGTTAAAATATTTTCTATAGATTTTATGCCTTGAGTTAAAAATGTTAGAAAAGAGTTTAAAATAAATTGATTTCTTCCATAAAACAGATACAAAAATATTTACTAAAACATTCACAGATAAATTGAATAAATATATATATAAAGATTCTGATGTTGCGTAATTTTTGTAAACGTTCATTGAAAGAAACTCAACTCAAAAAAATTAAAAGTGAATGAACAAATAAAAAATCTTCAAAATGTTGCCTAACTACAGTGAAAGTTTAAAACCTTTAATTATTCTTCTTTCCAATTTAAACAAAAAAAAACTTTGAAAAAAGTCAATGATTATGTTAAACATTTCAGTAATAAAGTCATGCTCTATTTAAACATTATAGTTCAAGTCGATAAATATAGACTAGATCAACACAACCTCTGCTTATACACTGTACTATCGCCCAAGAAACATGAGTCCTCGTGAACTGAAAAAGTAGTCAAATGTACAATTCAATCAGCTATATAAATAAAACAGAAAGAAGCGTTTTTTGTATCTACAAGAAACAACCAAATAATTTTAAACTACATAGTTGCTGAAGAGGATAAAACTGACCTATGTATAATTACATATAAAAAAATTAAAAAATCTTTGATTATTCCAATTAAATGTTGTTTTTTTTCTATAAATTCTAAACCATAAATATAAAAAAAATCACATAGCAGGAAATTTCAAGATTAATGAGGTAACAAATCAATATCATAGAATGAGCAACTTCAGTTTAAGTAAAAAAAAGCATATCTTATATTGAACAATTAATAATGGACGAAAACAACGAAGGGTGCACATGTAAAAATTGAGTTTAAATGACTTTTAAAAAGAAAAAGTAGAACAAACAAAATAGACTTTTGCATTTAATCTTATATTTTAATTATAGTTTAGTGGATTATTAAAAGTTATAACTTTGTATTATAGTTATAACTTTATATTACAGTTATAACTTTATATTATAGTTATAACTTTATATTATAGCTATAACTTTATATAATAGTTATAACTTTATATTATAGCTATAACTTTAAATTATAGGTTAACTTTACCTTATAGTTATAACTTTATATTATAGTTATAACTTTATATTATAGTTATAACTTTAAATTATAGTTATAACTTTATACTATAGGTATAACTTTATATTATAGTTATAAATTTATATTATAGTTATAACTTTACATTATAATATAATATGTATAACATATACATTCAAATCCAAACAGTTATAATTCATGATGTAATATACAGACTTGTGTTTAAATTTTTTCTGTAATGAGAGTTGTCTTTTAATTATATATAAAGGTATTATTCATTCATCCATACATACATACACACAATATATACATACATACTTACATATTAGATTGAACATCGACTAAATAAATTATTTCAGTTTGTAAATTGTTTTAGATAATTAAAGGAAATACTTTTCACGCTTCCAGTAATAATGTTGCATTTTCCAAGGTTCAATTCACTTTAAAGTTAATCCTATATGATAATTATTTTGAAGAGGATACATTTTTATTGAGTAGAAATATGTATTGATCCGTCAACATAAAGTTCATGAAAAGAAATAATATTAAAACAAATTTTGAGTTCTATGAAATACAAATTGTTGAGCCACAAAAAGGCAATTTGTTCTTTCTAAATTTTTTTAAAAATTTTTAAACACAATGAAATTATGGTTGAAGCACATGGCCTAATTTGATCTTCAACTATTAAGGGTTTAAATGTTGTTAAAAATAAAATTTGAACTAAATTTTATAGTTATCAAAACATAGTGTCTTTGATCAATAAGTAAAAACCAATTTGAAAATGAATTTTATAGTCCACCTATAATTTGTTCATTTAGGTTAGAAATACAATTGAATTCATGTTAAGCATTTGAAAAAAGAGGTAGTTTCTCATCGAGTTTTGAACATTTAACTAATTGCACAAAGACCAACAAAAGATCTGAATTTTTTGAGCTTCATGCTTCACTATGACGTCACAACAGACAACTTTAATCGACGCCAACCGCCACGGAATGACACACCTTGAGAGTGGCTTTTGGGGCGGGGCTTGATGACTCTAACAAATGGTTATTCAAAGAAATTGGGCTTGACTGATCCAGTGGAAAGTTGTTCAAAGGGCCGAGGTTCAACGATTCCAAAGAAGGTTTGTTCGAGGTTACAACCAAAACGTCTTCCTCGTCAGAGACCAAGTAATCGGGGTCGTCACTGTGAACAACTCCTGTACTGCTCTGAAAGAGACACATAAAATAATAAAAAATAGAAAAAAACAATATTATTATATTGAAGTGCACTAAACTGCATTGAACTTACCATCAGCTTGGAAGAATATCTTGTGGGCAGACTTCCGCCGTCTCTCGTGGCGAGTCTCCGAGAGTAGTAAGATCGCGCCGGAGGATGGGAAGGTCCGGCCTCATCGTCACTCAGTCCTCCCTCGGAGCTTTGGTTGTCCATGGACCTCATCACCAGGCTGTTCCGACGGTTCTTCGACCGAACCACGGGCTGCCTCAGAACGCTTCTCCTGGTGATGACGCAACTATCGTCGAACGAGCATTCGTCGTCGTCGTCCAAGTCATCGATATCGTCGTCGTCCGGATCTTCCTCCGACAAGGGCGAGTCGTTGTGGCTTGAGTCCAGCTCACTCGAGGCACCCATTTCAGAATTGCAGTTCAACGCATCCTGTTCATCGTCGTCACTCTCCAGGTCTCCTCGGGAGATGTCCGTGACCACTACTCCGCTGGACCTGTTGCTGCGGACAGACTCCAATGCTTTGGTCACAAAGAAACTGTGATGCTCTGGACTGGATGATCTGAGGGGAAGGTTCTCTGGCTCGTATCGGTTGATCCTTCTTCGGACCTCCTTGGGATAAGGATTCTTGTCAGACAACACTCGTTGGATTGTGTCCCACTTTCCAGACTCGCTGTTATTTTGAATGATGTCCACCTCATCATCATTGTTGTTCAAGATTTCGAGAGTTTCTTCAATGGAAAATGTCGATTGGTTGCCTTCCAATATCTTTGTAATGTTTGTGTCTAGCATTGGAGAAAGATTTTTGTTGGAATCTGTCGAGTCTGTAGATACAAACCTTTCCAGCTGCTTTGGACAATGTTTGCAGCAAGGACTTTTGTCTGAAATGGTATTGCCATTTGGACTAACTTGACTGTCAATGTTGTGACTACATTCTGTTTGGGTTGTTATGGTATGAACATTATCTTCTGTCTCGTGATGTCTAGGAATGACAAGAATTTCCTGTCTTCTGATCAAAGCTGGAGTTTTTATGGGGGAAGTGTCGGTCTCACTCAAGTCCATTTGATCTGTTTGTGTGCCAGAGTCAACGAGAACTGCAGAGTGGTCTCTTATTGGGCTCATGCTATTTCTCTGAAAAATTCAAAAACATTTAAAACTTACAAGTATTTGATGGTATACTTAAAAACAATTCACTTAGAACTAAAAAGTATGCTATTACATTGCAAAAAGAGTATTAAACTTATGGTATTACAGTCATACTGCTTGTATGATTAAATTATTTATAGAACATCCTAAAAATAAAATTATAAACATTGAACTAACAAAAAATAATCTAAAATTTTAGCTATAATTGTTTGTATAGCGAAAATTTAAAATTGCAATAAAATATAAACATAAAATCACATGAACTTTGTCAGATAAAACTCACTCTTCTCTCTTTGCCAGGACTGTCTTTAGGACTATGAATAACGTGGGCCAGAACACCGTGACTCTTTGCTCTTTGGTGACGGGTTCTCTTTTGTTTGGTCCTTTCCACTGGCGGAACCATCTGGGGAGGTCTGGATGTGAGGGCTGGCCCACACTTTTTGGTTGAGATGGAATTCTTTTGAACAAACAGAGAAGACGGCCGCGTTATTGTGGACAATGGGATATTATTGGTCCCTATTTCCGTGTACAATGGTTTTTTACTTTTAGGTGGCTCCTGTAAACAATTCACAAGATAAATTATAAATTGCTTGAACTGAATTTCAAATCTCAAATAGTAATTAATAACTGCAGCATTTTCGTACTATCCAGAAAATCTTTTATTAGTATTTGTTGGTTAAATAATTAAGACAGTGAAGAGAAACTAACGTGTGTGGGAACGTCAGGGGACGTGACTGAGGGGGGTTCAGGACTCGTTGGGTTGGACGTCGTGGTTTGTCCATCCCTCTTGTACCTCTGCAGCCTCTCTTGAGCCTTTCTCAGCGGTTGCACAATTCGTTTCTGCTTCTTACTTGGGACGACATAGTTTGACTGCTCTCTTCTGGAAGGAATTGGAGATACAGTAAACTACAACCAATACTTCGTTGCCTTCGCTATCAAGTTTCTATACATTTTATAAAAAACAATCAAGTTCATCTGTTATATGTTCTGGGTAAGGAATATGTTTTTTCCAAACAGGTTGTTGTTTTAAAGATTGGGTACATATGCATCTCTATCATGCTTTTTCCTTCGTTGCAATTTAATCTCATTTTTAATATTTTTATGTGAATACAATGTTTACCCTGAGCTAACTCTTTAAACTGCATAAATAACAAAACCTATCCAACTTATCCATCTTGATCATCCTATTATAACCTATAATCCTATCTCATCAGCTAATTTATGCACTTTTTGACAGAAGGACAATACATGCAACATCTGTATTTGACACGTGTTTGCAATAACTCAACCTGTTTCTACCTTGAAACAGTTGGTATCCAACAAAGTTATAGAATTTCTTACACTCATAACAATATTTAATGCCCACATCAAGTTTATTTAAAATATAAATATTTCAAGGCAACATTAAAATCGATGGCAGAATGGCTTTTCTGAATACATGAATCGTATTTGATACAAAAGGTTATCTTTGTAAGGTTGCACCAAAGTTGAGTAAGAAAAATATTAAAAGGGAGGCTGAGCAAGACCTGCCTTATAAATTCTTTGTTATCTTTGTAAGGTTGCACCAAAGTTGAGTAAGAAAAATATTAAAAGGGAGGCTGAGCAAGACCTACCTTATAAATTCTTTCTCGCGCCTCTCAAGTTGCAACATTGCAGCTGACAATTCCAGATAAAGGTCATTGGCGATCACAAGTTTTTGTTCGTAATGCTCCCGAATGTCCTGAAAAAATTGGTCATATTAAATAATTTTAATTTGGACTTAGAACAACAATTAGAATAAGAAACTACAATTAAAAATAAAAATAAAACAAACGTCAATAACAAAAATAAAATTAGACGTATGACAAGTTACACGAAGTTTCGTCCAAAAAGCAACTTGTAATGTATAAATTATTATTGAATATACTTCGTTGTAAAACTTTAAACACCAACAAAACAACAACAACAAAACCAACAACAACATCAACAACAACATCAACAACAACATCAACAACAACATCAACAACAACATCAACAACAAAACCAACAACAACAAAACCAACAACAACAACAACAACAA
>JARUHE010196465.1:0-12500 GCA_031471125.1 Archaeomysis grebnitzkii | reverse complement strand
TATTTTAATTGAAAACATTTATGTAAATTCATATTTACAGAAATTATTTGTTTTATTTATATATATAATGTTTAAATGCAGTATATGCACTATTATCAACATAAGCAAATAAACGTACGCGAACATACGTACATACACAAATACATATATGGTTGTACATTCATAAATGAACAGACACATGCTAGCACACACACCTATACATGTATAATTATGCATGCGTGCACCAATATGAGAGCACACATACATATACACACGTGAAAATATATAATAAAACTCAGCAGCATCCTTTTGTGTATTGTTATTATTATAAAACCGTATTATACTAATCAAGATAATTGATGAATATATAAAGTATTTCGTTTATTTGATCTATTAAAATCAAACCTGATGAAATGTAAGAGAAAGTTATGCACTTTTTGAATAGAAAAACTAAACTTGTAATTTAATTAATGAAAAATAATCATCTTTAATTGCCTGTTTTTAATGTTTTTCAACCATTTTTGGTTGAAGTGAAAATTGTGTGGAGTTGAAATGCAAGTAATAATTATGTCAAGTGTACAATGAATACTACAATTAATTAGGACTTGATTGTTCCTTCACAGGCAGAGAAACACATGTTATCCATAATAAGACTTAAAAGGGTGTCGCAAATGTATGTTTACTGATATAATAGCCTCCCATTAAGAAATAAATTAATTTACTTGTTTTGCCTATCTTTTAAGATCTTATTATTTTAATATGGAATAGGATAATGTTAGCTTATTGATTGTATTTATACAAGCTCTTATCATTATAGCAGAATATTATGATCACTTCAAAGTTATGTTTATCATAATCAAAACTACTTTTTGATAACAAAAATTACAATTAACAAAATAACTTCCCAATCATACTTCACACATGTATTTCTATCATTCGGACAAAGGTTTTTGTCCTCTCTAACATATCCATTCCTACGCCAACGCTTAATTTAAGCAGGCAAGGTATTTCACGAGTGTTTTAAACAAAACAAAGTTCATTAACTTTTACACTTCTACACATATTAGTAACGTCGCATGTAGACATCTACACAAATACATAAACAAATATACGACTATACATTCATAACTACCTTCTGTAGTGGGGAGAATGATATGTCTCCTGTTATAATTATTTATTTGATAAACACATTTAATAATATCATAAATGTGGTAGCAAGGCTACACCTTCCACCAAATTTTTTTGATTGTATTAAGGACCATTGACAACTATTCTTGAATAACCTTACCCTACTACTCAACAAATGGCTTAAATGTAACTTTATAATAAAAATATTTTCCTTAAAAGTTAAACTTATTTACTCTACTAAAAATAGCAACATTACATTTCCCAACTATAATTTTTAGCGGCTGGGTAAAGCTCTATCAGTTACTCTAGAGTCTAGACTTTTGCTGTTATTGTTAGCGATATCTCAACTTATATTTTTTCTGAAGAAGAGTAACAATTAGTTTTTAATTTTAGAGCAATGATCATTTAACTTAAATGATATATATATATATATATATATGAATTATGTACAATATTTCTTATATATTATTTTTAGATCAACATATGAATTGATTAAAATATTTACCTTTTTAACGTGTCTACAAACCTGTTTTTTTCCCAGATAAAGTTACCAATTATTATGTTTCTTAAACACACTATTTTAATAAACTAGAATTTCGTTCAAACAACTAGGTTTTATGTTTCTTATGAACTTGTTGAATTCAGAGCGACAATTTTAGAAGTTTCTCTTGTAAATCCAAAGAGATTTGTACTTAAAGATATGATGAAATGATCACGAAAAATGCAAATCAATCCATTATTATACTTTAATTGCTACAATCTATAACATAAAACAAAGACAAATACAATTTTATTGAAGACGTTGTTGCTATAAAGATATAAAAAGGAACAAAAACCAATAAATAACGTATGCTTACTAGGTGGCTTAGTGAAATTTGATTAAATGAAAGATCTGTCCAGTCATGTTTATTTATCTTACACCTGATAGTAAATAAGCGATAAATAAAAAGAAAAAGTATTCATTACCTAATAATATTGTGACAAATTATCAAACCATTTACAAAAGGGCACATTTAATTGGATATGTATAAAGTTTCTATTCAACTATAATTTCAACAAATTGCCATTTTCTATAATAATAAAACAGTTGAAAAACAAAACATCATTTGATTATTGTTGTGTTTGGGTAAATACTGATTGTTTTTCAATATAGTTTGATTATAAACAAAAGTTATTGTTATAGAACGTTTTTGGTTTAGAGTTTATTATCAAGTTATCAGATATGATACGAAATTTAGTTATATAATGATCAATCAATTATAATCTACGGACTCGCAACATCATGTTTCAGTTACTTATTGAATGGTAATAATAATGTGAATTGGTAGGTTTTTGTTTTTACTCTCAAAAAGTAAAGAATATTGCTTATAAACTATTGAGGTAATAATCAAGTTGAACAGTTATGGCTTGTAAATTTTTATAATTAATGTATACATGTAATGCAAATGTCATGTTGATTGCAAATTTTGAATTGTTGTCTAGTATGTTTTTTGACAAAAACGGAGAAAAAACTTTTCTAAATGCTTTTACTTCTATTGAAATATCATAATACATATAAGAAAACATAAAAAACATATATTTTTAAATTAAACTAGAACTTTATAAAAAAAATAATTTACTGTATATTTAAAGTAAACGTATTGATTATAAAAAAATGGATTACGCTAATTAAAAACTATGCCATTAATATTGTTTTTATTAAATTATGATAGTACGCTGCATAATAATATAAATTAACTTTCAAAAATGATGAGGGAAATAATTAAGTTAACCTGAAAGAAAACATGTGATTGCATCAATACTTGCGAATCGTCCGTGAAAAACATGTATATATATTTGTTGAAACGATAGAATAAAATATACAAAACTTGTGTTTATAATTCAAAAATAAAATAGATAGAATACATTGTTAATACGTCTTCACAGCTGCTCCTATATTTTCGATTATGCATAATATTTATAATTCATTGTTTTAAAATGATTTACAATCTATTTTACTGGTAAGATATTTTTTTAAGAAGATAGAATACAATTTTCATCAATGTGTTGTATAATTAATTATCAAAAAATGAAAACAGTAGGTTCAAGGACATTTATAACAAAACTTACAGTTTGATTATTTACATCATAACTAATAATTTAAATTTGTGTGTACTGTGATCTGAATATAATTATTTTGGTAGTGTTTTCTTCAAATGATAAAACAAAAACGTAAATGTTTATAATTATTTATTAAGTGATTAACTAAGTATGATAAAACTATAAAAATGAAATGAGCACATTAAAATTAAATTAATAATAATAATAATAATAATTGATTTTCTTATTGGGTGTTATAAAGAGATACAAGTAAAACTAACACCTCTATTTGCCACACCGTACACAAACCTTTAAGTGAAAATCACAACATACATTATACAATACAACACCTTCTCTTATTTTACACTGCTAAAATCTTATAGAGATAATTTTCTATTGCGCATCGCAGTCAAATATCAAAAAGATAACTAATCAGGTTTCGCCTTAGTCACAAATGGAGAATGAACAAACATATAAAAAAGTAGCCAATGTTCGGTGCTACATCCGGAGAGCATTTAGCACCTACAAACCATTAAGATTAAACCTAAGCTAAATAACATACAAACGGGTTTAAAACAGGTTAATAAAAGTATAAACAATTCCAATTAAAACCTATATAACAAGAAAATTAAATAATAGCTAAATTTTTTTCTCAATTAAAGTCGAAACTGTTCATTAGAGGAAAGTAAACTACACGTAATAAAATCCAATGAAGTTGGCCGTTTCTGTTTTCCCTCAATTAAAGCAGACACTCTCCATAAAAGAAAACCAAACTAAAAGTATTGAATTTCAATGAAGTTGGCTCCTTTTTATTCTTCAAATAGAACAAAAAATAGGTTAAAAATCACAGCAAGAACGTGACAAATGCTTCACACTCTCGTTTGTTAAAGATGAAAATGCAAATTGAATAAATGAATCTTTAGTTTTGATTTAAAAATTGAGAAAAATTTTTCTCTTCTTAGCAAGTCTGGAAGGGATTTCCAGACATCCAGAGCCGCAAAAAGAAAATATCTACCTCCAAGAGTACCGATTTTATTTTTGGGTTACAAAATAATAATGAGAGCTCTGTTTGGATTATAATGATGGATTATAGAATTCAAACTGTTAGTTGCTAAAACAGTTATGGATTATGGACAAGAATTGCTATTTTGAACATAATCCTTTATTGTATAGGCAACCAGTGTAAGTCCAAGAGAATTAAGGTTATGTGGTGCACCAAAAAAAAAATGATAGAATTGTAGAGAATTGCTTCCCTTCAATCGCGATCTATAATAATCAATCTTATAAAACCATACTCCTAATAACGGTATTTAAAAAGTCATGGTTAACCAACCATTATATTATTCAATCCTAGATTGTTTTTTTCATTGTATTGCTTTATATTCAATTATAGGTTAAACTGAAAACAAAACCTGTGTGATCTCATGATATATGAGTAGCGCCTAATTTACTCAAAAAAGTACTACAGGAGTCTATGCGGGAGCACGGTTAATACATGCATTCCCTGCAAGACTTACCAAAGCGGAAAACAAAATGAAAATAATCACAGTTGTTGGCACATTAACAAATGAAAACTACTGAGCTATTAAAATGCAAGTCAGCTTCTGAGAATGTGACAGTTTTTCTATTTGTGGTTTCGATAAATTTTAGTCGAAACGTGACTGAGTTATATGATATCGAAAAAAAACATCTAAACAAACAGAACAAATTATCAACTTAATGGCATTTTAATTCAATTAAACTGACCAAATTGATCAGATTTACAGCCTGATATTGATTGTTCAGTTGTTGCGTTTGATTTTTTGTTTTTGTTGTATGGATTAGTCGCAATCTCAGTATTAATAAGCTAAGAACTGTAAGCAATTATATTACCTATTTTGTATTTACCATTACATAAGTTTCACTAATTACTGATCATTCAAATAGGATTGATTTTTATTTGTTATAACTAACTCTACGCATGCCAAATAATAAAATGTATTTGTATTTATATATTACTTTTGCACATGCTTTAATTTTTAAGTTTTGTAATATACTTGCGCATTTACTATTTAATACCACACTTAATAACACATTTAATATCATAAGTAATACCATATTAACTACCGTATTAAATACCATACTATTTAATATTATAAAAAAATAATTTGTAATACATTTCAAGTTTTTTTAGTTCTTCTCTGACTAAGCAATCAAAATTAAAAGTGTTTTTGATGCTTTGAGCTACTTATAGAAAAATTGCATCATCACTGTTGCATTGTTAACCCTTTAACGCCTGTAGGAACAAGACATTGCGGTTGTAAGGTTATTGTCAACTCAACTTTAATTGTATTGTAGACCTTAGGGTAATAATAATAATAATAAGTTGAAGGTTAAAAGGATTATTTTGTTCCTATGTATTACTTGTATACAAATTACTTCCACATTGTTGTATTATTAAAGAAGTGTATGTCTATGTATGTTTATGTATGTTTATGTATGTTTATGTATGTTTATGTATGTATGTTTATGCTTTGAGTAACTTGCATAAACATTATTTCAACATTTTGTAATGTTAAGTTTTTGTTTTGTATTTTTAAATTATTCGACTTAGATGTTGATGAATTAAAGAGGTGGTGAATTAAAGGCGGTGACTCTAACTGTCGAATGTAAATTGTTCATAGTTTAATGTTTTTTAACATAGGACGACAAAAAGTTATACGTAAATTTATCTTCTAACAATTGTTACAAAACAAAAAGAACTTAACACTTTTCTTAATGTAAAATGGTTCATTAGTTTAGAAATAAAGGTTTAATTCCAACATCAAGATTTAAAGCTTGCTTACTTCAATATGACATGATTGTCGATATCACCAATTGAAACTATGGTAAATGAAGCCTCATAATTGAGTTACCATATTTCAGGGAAGTAATTTAATTGAAATTCGAAGCTTTTTCCTTGAAATGTATTTGTTTTTCTTACTCTTTATGTACAGGTACAAGATGTCATCAAACGATTGCTAGTGTTTATGTATAACAATGTCAATGAATTATAATAGTTTCATTCTTGCGTGTTGATATTTCATTATTTAACGTTTTTATTCATTACCTTAGGTCTTAGTCACATGGAGAAAGTTTTTTTATAATATGTTTTAAATTGTTTAATTTATCTAGAGCTTAACCAAATAATTCGCAGGAAGACATAAAAACAACTAGATTTCACTTTCCAAGTTTGTGATTTAAATTCAAATTATATAAATTAATAAAAAAAACATCTTATAATTATAGCTTTGGATTTATTCTTTCAAGATTTATTTTGTGTAATGCTGCAAACGAACCTTTTCTTGTTATCATATGTGTATCAGTGAGGCTGAAATATTCCCCAGGTTATCATTTGTGTTGTTGCCTGAAACATGTAATTGCTCAAGCTATGTTATATTTTTTATAAGCTGAATTGAACTCTTGAAGCCTTGAGCAAGTCATATCAACGTTCAGACCTACGATGATATATCTTCCCATCGAACAATATAATTTTCAATCGACAAATTATGTTGGAACTTAGCCAAACTAATGTATATGTCAAACGAATTTATTAAATGTAAAATAGTCTAGTCAACGTTAATTGAGAAAGTCTCAAAATCAACACATCTCCGGTAACCTTTTTGTTAAGTGTATGCTTCCATAGTATTATTTTGATAAACGTTAAGATTTAGAATCTATGATATCTATCTTCTGTATAAGTTCAACTTTTCGAAATTAACACAGTGAAAAAAATATCGTGTGAGTGTGTTACACATCATATATAAGCCTTACAGTATATATAAATAGTTTTAAAAACGTAAACAATATTATTAAATGTGTTTTCCATGAAGAAAACTTCATAACACTATAAAACAAATAATTGAAAGCTCTACTTTATATTTGAACTTAGACATGAAATTATGTCCGTTCATATGATGTATGATTTGGTAAAGAAATGATTGCCATAAAAATACGAACTTTCGGTCCTGAATAGTAAAAATTATGTTTTATAAGTCATTCCGTTAAGCACCAGAAAAATTTGAATTTCCTTATAAATAATTTAAAACATAATTTTACTTTCTCAAACAAATACTTCTTTCTTACATAAATTTTCTTCACGTACGTTGTGGTCAGAGAACTTATTTATATGTGAGAGGTTGAATTTTATTTTTAAAATTATTCTAACTGACAAAAAACGTTGTATAGGCAATTACAAGCTGCGTTTCCTTGCATACAGTAGACTAATAAATCATATTTTTTGAAAATGTTGTAAGTCCTAAACTGCTTATAGTTTCGTTTCTTCAAACCCTAAAAGATCGTTTTTTATTGTACATTCATTAAATATGCAAACTTTGCACAATTTGTATACACACATACATTATACGTGCAAGAAAGTGCAATTCAATTTTATTATTTATATGAATCACAGTTGAAGCGAAGCAACCCTTACACTACCGCATACTGTTTTCATTCTGTTGTTTTTGATTGCGCAAACGGCTTCTCTAATGTAAGTAGAACAGCCATACATATAGCTTTCACGTTGTTCCCGAGTATTACTTTCTCTTTATACTTATTTATAACTTGATAAACAGATATAAACGTTTATGATTGTATTCTTACTCTTTTCATTTCACAAAAGCTATTAATAATTGTAGTCATTTGAAATCCTATTCAAGCATGTTTTCTTCAACTACAAGTATTAAGTAAGGTATAAATATGAGCAAATATAAATTGTTCTTAAAGTTTCTTACAATGCAGGCTATGAATTTATAAATTTTCTTACAATTAAAATGAAATACGAGACATTGTGAAAATTATTTTTTCATTTACATGTTCTATGTAGACGAAAAAGCAATACAAACAGAATTGCTGATGCGTTGTAACACAGATATGATTACATATTTAAGTTTAATTAATTAATTAATTAATTAATTGTTTAATTAATTAATTATTTATTTAATTAATTATTTAATTAATTAAGTTTAATTAATTTAATTATATTTTTAAGTTTAATTAGTTAATTAATTAATTAATTAATTAATTATTAATTAATTAATTAATTATTTATTAATTAATTAATTATTTAATTAATTAAGTATTTAATTAATTAAGTTTAATTAATTTAATTATATATTTAAGTTTAATGAAACTGAGCGATGGACGTTATTGCTTGAATAAAAATGTTTTTAACTCGCCAAGGAAGTTGATAAAGTTATAAAGTTGATCGTTTCATCTTTATTTATTTAAAGATATGCTCAGAATTGTTTTGATCATATCTTTAAATAAAGATGAAACCGTCAACTCTATAACTTTTTCACTTTCATTAGCGAATTAACATATTAAACTTAAGCTGTACGGACTACAATTCTGTTTTCTCTTTTCAACAAGCTAATGCAGAACCAATAACAAAATATTTGAACTAATTACACCACACTTGTTTTTCTTTGTTGTCAATGTTGGTAATATTTTACCTTAAAATAACAGATTTAAGTTAAATACTTTCGAAACCAACAACCTACTTGTTTTCAATATTAATTAATACTTTTCTCAATCAAAATTGTTTGGAACACCTAATTTCACTTGGAGGATTCACAAGTTTTAATGCAACCACATGTGTGTTTATATCAACATTGCAACGCTACACAGCACACGTTTGTGTCATTGTACTTTTACAAAGTAAGGCAGAAGCTGCCGTGAACATTCTTTATACTCGTAGAGATAAACATTATATCTTAAAGAAAATTATTTATCTTAATAGGAATAACCAACTTTATTTGAGAATAAAACTGTATATGTTTATTAGCGGGCCTTTTATGTTTAACTGAGTCAGTATGTACTTATATCTTTTATAGCTTATTGGGGTCTCTCTTTTGTAGTATTAAGTTGTTCAAATATTCATAATATAAACTGGAATGTAATTATTATTCAACATGAAATTCATAACAGAGACATCAATAAAAAACATTTCATTATATTAAAGTATTTGAAGTTGAATGTTATAACTGAAATGCTAATGTAAGGGTTCTGAGAAAACCAATAAATACGAATAAATTATTATCAGAATAAAACTGGGCAATTTGAATTACATTGGAAGCCATATACATTGTACAACATTTTAAATTGTGTATAAATATTTACATTTTAATTCGTAATGCGGAATTTTCTAAATTCATTGATTGTACTATTTTGTATAAGTATACAAGAATATATGAGTGAAGTGTAAATATAGAACACCAATGAAAGACAAATGCAGCAAACATAACAACACAACAGCATGAAGTTTTCTACAATTGCTTAAAAAAATATCCAACCGTCCAATGTTCGATCCTAAAACCACATGTGTCAAAAGTTAACCTATCGTCAGGCGCTATTTTAAATAAACTTGTACAGAATTTAATATTAGGTTTTAAAATTTGTAAATATCCACCATTATTATTAAGTTCTATCTATTGATCATGTACTAATATTATGTTCTATCTATGTAACAATTGTTATTTAGTATTATGTTTGCTATTAGTTCCTATTATTCATATTATGTCTCCTATAAAATTATATGTAAATGAGTAATTAACCATAACAAATTTGGACGTTCTCTTGTTAACACGAATCCCATTGTTTGGGCGGCGAAAACAAAAAATGACTGTCTTGTTCCGCCGGAAACCCAGCCAAAGAATTCTACCTGTTACCAAGGCGTTTTATGATCAGGTTTTCCAACGATTTTTACTTAATTTTATAAATGAACTAACTGGCAGCTCCCAGCTTCCGCCAGGGGACAGTATATATATCTGCAGGTTCAGGTTGTCGGGTGGTTCAGTGGTCCAGTCAATAGTCAAAAGTAAACACATTGTGCACAAACTCCTGTCTCGACATCCTTCGAGCCCAAAGTTATAGTGTCGGTATTGGACATCCTTCCAAGCCAACTAAGTGACCCAACGAAACCCCATTTAGAAATATCTGTGAAATTTGCTGTTAAAAAAATATCAAATGTTTTTAGTAACATTAAACTAACTTTAAGATCCTGTGATAAAACTTATAATTGAAAACAACAACCAGTGTAAATACATTCAAATCTCCCGTGCTTAATTTATGTCCTCACTTGACTGTATTAGTTCGTGAGCGAGCTAAGACTCATAGTGATAATCCATAAAAAGAATCTATTTTCCTGTGTGAGTTCCCACAACATGAAATCTTATCCATCTGTGTCATCCCCATCAACATAAATTGATAGATTAATAATTCATGCAATACATTTTTATTTCAACTAAGGACAGTATTTAACAAATGCATTCACATTTATTCTTATATAACTTCAAGCTAATACTCACCAAATTGCTAATTATGGAAATAAAGTCTATAAAAGCGTACTTCAGCCGTCATGTTATGTCCATAGGGATGGTACAGTTCGATAAAGCATCTTCCGTCATATGGGTTGAAGAGCAAATTTTGAACGGTATTGTTATGATATATACAAATAAACAAAATTTGAATGTTTTTTTATCGTCTATGTAATTAATTTAATAAATGAAGTTTAATATTTGTATTTTAACATCTAGTCACATTAATTTAATATTTCAAACTTTAGATCACAAACATTTCTTTTAGCATTTCAAATAAACATATCATAAATGAACCTATAAGTTAATTAAATATTTTCAATTCATCATCTCATTGATCTAAATTAACGTTTGATAAGTTTGATTTAACCTTTTCAATTTCAAATATCGGAAACTAATTTAATAATTTCAATGAAACATTTAAATGAGAAATGATTTACAAAAAAAAATCTTCCCTGGATTCTGAATTAGAATAGTTGTTCGATTTTGTTTTCTTTATCTTTCTTCAATTAAGACTTTGTCACGTTTGACGCTGAAGATTTTATCTTGAGTTTTCAACACTATAGTAATTATTTAAATCGTATGACATGAAACAGCAAAAATATTAAAAAAAAGAACATTCTGCAATTTAGAACTGTTGGAATAAAGAAACAAAATTTGTAGAAAATAATTTGCGAAAAAAATATTTAAGATCAAATAAACAAAACCAGAAACATGAGACGACGTGTGAGGTGCAAACCGATTGTCGACTGAACAAACCGCAAAAGTTGAAATTTTTGTATTTTTCTATAATTTTGAATAGTTCATTCATGATACGATGCGAATAAACACAAATTTGCATACACCAAAATATTCGAGAAAATCCAAAAGAAAAGTTTGGTGCAACAAACTTTTCATTGAAATAATTCTTCTATGTATGAACCAGAAGGATTGTGAAAATTCTGAATTATTTCGCCCGTACCACTAAAATAGACTTTATGGCTGTTATTATAATTCAAAATGTAAATTTTTCAAGTTTGTAGATTTTGTTTGTTTCTGATTTATAAAAATAATATTTATAATAGTATAATAATAATAACTGCAAAGCTTTACGAATTAATTTAAGTTCCTTTTCTACCAAATTCAGATTTACAAAATGATTCTGCAATATGTCAATCCATTAGTTTATTGAAAAAAAATATTGTTTTCCTTTTTCAAGTATTTTAGTTTTAAGTATATTAATGTTTACAACTTATCTATATTTTATATTTATTTGTTATGACATTGATAGTTAGTGTTTTTTTTTTAATAAATATGTTACATTAAAATCTGTTTTTGCGTTTAACACTTCATAAGAGAAGTAAAATATTTATTTTTAAAATTATACATAACTTGTTATCCTAATTTAACAGCTAATCAATAATTGAATATTCAAAATAATGATTTAACAAAAATAATTTAAACGTAAAAATAAACTTAAAAGACAAGTTTATGAAGTAAAACACATTTCTATTTTTGTCCTATAAGGCGATTTCAACATTAGAAACTTTATTTTCATTCCTCCCTTATTTGAATAATCTTGAATTTGAAATAAACAAAGTTGGAACAACTTTTAAAACAAAACATTATTTCAGTTACAAAGTTTACCTCAAACTACACAAAAATTAATGAAGATTCACAGAAAGTAAAGTTTAAAAATTTTCAAATTTTATATTATGTTGACCAAAAGTGTGAAATGATTTCATTTGCCAAAAAGTTATGAAAAACATTATCATATTTTACATATTTTTTGGCAGAATGTCTTATTTTGTTTATTTATTATTTACAAAAATAAAAAATAAATGTTTCCATTAAAATGATTTAAGCTTTACTTATGATTTCAAAATAAATTTAAACTTGTGCTTGTTTTGCGTGATTTCATTTCAATATATAATGTATTAAAATATTTTCTGCATAATTTAATTGCAATCAATATATTCTGCATGATTTTGTTTCAATGAA
>JARUHE010196464.1:0-22600 GCA_031471125.1 Archaeomysis grebnitzkii | reverse complement strand
TGCTTTTAATAACTTTTGAATATTTTGAAACTTTATTTTTGAAATATTGTTACATTTACATTAGGTAAAATAAATTATATGTATATGTTATGTGTATTTAGATTTTAGGTGTATCTGTTTTTGTTTGTGTATGTTGATACGTTCCTGTGCGTATATGTGTAATTTAGATATTTGTGGGCAGAAATGTGAATAGATATATTCAACTGTTGCCCTCACGCAACAATGGAGTATATTTATTTACATTTTTGCCCGCAAGGCTCTAATATACACACATATATATATATATATATATATAAATTAAAGTCGGTTGATATGGGCAATATTTCTTTCCTAAAACAAGTTTTACGAAAAGTTATAGCATATTTGCATACAACATTTTATTTTCTGAAAAAATATTTTTTTCGGAGGTTAAAAATTATATTCGTGAAATTATATATTCATGCTTAACGTTTCAACTCAATTATAGTCATAAGTTATTTATTGAAAAACAATAAATATTCACAATACGTAATAAATATGTAAATATACTACATACATTGATTAATTTTAAAACATTACATAATCACAGGACGGAATAGTTTCTATATGAATGTATTAATTTATAATCTTTGTAATTATCTAATACAATTGAAATTACGCAGTTTAAATATAATCAAAAGAGATAAGGAGCCATATAGCAACTCTAAAGAACTCTACCTGTTTTGTTTATACTTTCTGTAAATCTTTGGCAGTTGTGCTTTTCACCCAACATGTGTTTCTTTCATTTCCTCACATCAGTTCAATAATTTTCGAAACGGAAAATACATCTCTATGTGTGTCCTTCATGTATCGTTTGACAACATTACAACAACAAATTATGTTTAAATTTTTCAATTTTCAATGTTTCATTGGCCATTTCATTTTTATTTTCTTATATAGCTACCTGTCTTAAGTTTCTTTTTTGCGTTAGCTATTTTTTGTTTACCTATTTAATATTTCCTTTCGTTGATAATTTGCATCCCTTTGTGCTGAATTGTATCGTCATTTTTTTGGTTTATCATACTTATGTGCATATTTATTTCTAGTATTTATTTATTGTTGTTTGACTTTATTTTAACGAAATACTTTTAGTCCCCTCTTCAAGTATTTACATACATTCGGATGCATACACACACACACATACACACACACGTACACACACACACACACACACACACACACACCTATATATACACATATACAAATACATACACACACATACACATATACGTGTACACGCACAATCACACACAATTTTTAGTCTCTTCGTCTTATAAAACTGTCTCTGCGGCACTGTAGCTTTTCCTTTAATCACCGTCGTTGTATGGGAATAATTCGTCCAATCACAAAAGATGTTACATAATTTTCTCTAAACATCTCGTCCAATCAGAGAAGCCGTTAATAAATTGGGCTTAAGCATCGGTCATAAAGTGATTCGAATGTCGTGCGACGCCCGTTGCGAGAATGGCACTGACATCGCGTCTCCCTACGAGGCAACGGTCCCAAATATTATTATTATTCAACTTTTTAACCATTTGACGACGGTGGGATGGTTGAGCAAGGAAAAAATGCATCGGAATTAGCATTAAATATGACACTTGGTTGCCCTATAGACATTAAATGGTTAAGTGTTTAAAACTTTCGTTTTATTAATAAAGTTATTTTGTTTATTTACATTTTCTATTAAATATCACAATCATTATTTTTAAAGAGGATATTTATTTTTTAAGTGTACAAATATTTTTCTTATTGTAATAAAAAACTTTATTTTTAAACAATTATACTTATTTCCTTTTATTTATATTCCGTTGTTAAGTGTTAACCCTTTAACGCATGATTAATTGTTGCCTTAATTATTAAAATATAATACAATTATCATTGAACAGAAAAATAGTAGGAACTATAAAAAAATATCTCAACTTTGCACAAATTAACAATAACTTAAAGCAAAATTATTTGTGTCTTAAACACATTTTATAGACATTAAAGTATTGTTTAGGTAACTTAATTAGCAGAATAAAAGGAAACATTAATCAAACGACTTCACAACATTAGTTTCAAAAGTCATTGGAAGACAGAAATTCCTTTTAAATATATTTAATTAATTAAGACAGCAGACATGTACTCTCTCCACAGGTTCGAATGTAAGTCAATTAGTATTTTCGTTTCACATTTTTATAAGATTTTAATTTCTATTTTCATAAACATTCGAGAAAAGATTTAACATTATTTTATTTTACTATTATCAAAAACTTTGTAAAAGTATTCTAAACAAGATTTTACATTATATTATTTAAACAAATGTAATAAACCTGAAGTAGAGCGCTAATAATAAAGAAATTCAAACTTAATTTAGTTTGAAATAACTTCATGATTGTAGCTAACATTTCAGCTGGTTTTTATATAGAATTCTTTTTGGTTTGTAGCAATGCTATTCCCACACGTTTGATACAATTCGATTCAAATTAGAAATATGTCACAAGTCTTATCGAACTCGAAACATCAATTGACACAAAATGCTTTGAAAAAATGTACTATTATCATTTTGCTTCCCAGCCGTGAATGACTCGTAAATAATGCCATGAAATTGAAAAAACTACCAATAAAAAAGGTTGTAATTATTCGCCAATATGAACCAGCAGAGATACCCGTTGGGCCGTATCGGCTAGCAATTTTCTCCTATAAATATCAAGAAATAAAAACTTAGAGAGCAAAATAGATTTTAAAGACAACTTACTGTATAAATTTTAAAGAAGGTTGTCATGGATACCAAACACTCTCATTCAAACTACATTGGCATGTAATATTATTTGTTCGTCCAATTTACATTGAAAGTTTTTTAAAACAAACGTTACCATTCCTTAGAGAGATTATAATCTTTACATAGCCTATGTCAGTTCCAGGAGCCATATCTTTTCATACAAACATCAAACCTCTGAGCTGTTTCGTTCTTTTGGAAAAATATTGTCCAACATAGCTTGTTTAATTTCAGTATTTATGAAGGTAAATCGCTGTTAGTTGTACAATGATGTACAGTATATCCTCACCTAGACACCTTGTGTTTGATAATTCTTGATTTAAAAAATTAAGTGGACAAGGTGTAGTGAGTATGGGGCCCAAAGACTGAGTGCCACGCATATCTTCTGCCAGGTAAAGTTTGATTCAGATAGTTTCGATAAATCATGGCAAAACGGTGACGCCCATCCTGTTGGCGAAAAAGAGTATTCATCATCCCATCAGCTGTAACTCCAACATTTTGTGATATACATTTCTAGTAATTGTGTTTACTGCGAACATGAACTGCCTTAGTTATTCTTACCCACATTTTTGGAATTTATTTTCATCACTGAATGTACTTCAATGATGATCAAATTATTATCTTTGACTGCCTTCAGTACCTCAGACGCATAGTTTGTAGGGCTGCATTACTTCAGCATCAAGGTTTATGCACAACCCGGATGTAGTATGGAGGTTTCCTTAATTTTTAATGTAGATATTTCCACAAAGTTTCTTATGGACGTTTCTTTAATTTTTAATGTAAGTGTTTCCACAAAGTTGTTTATGGAATATCAACCTACCTACTAATTCTCTTGGGTAGATGCCAAGAGGCAACGTGCGATCGCTTCATCTAAGCTGTGTACAATGCCGGGCGTGACAGCTGTCGTCCTGAGACGTTTTTTTTATCTGGAACACCAAGATTTTGATGGAATTTCTTAACTATGCTCTTAATAACCAGCCAAGTAGAACTTGGCTTCCCTAGCACAAGCACAAGCAACGATTCTTACATATTCTGTTGTTAGTATCATTTTTATTATACATGACATATGTAATCATTTTGTATTTAAAGTAGCTAAAAACAATGCAGAATATTAGAAGAACTTGGTTATAAAAATCCTAGGTAATATTTCAGTAGAAATTAACTTATAATATTTCCTTTAAAAAAATTGATAAAATCAGTGATAAATATATAAGTTTTTTGTTTTGTAAAACATCTGATTATTTTTAAATGATGGTGATTGAAAAACCTACGGATTCATTTTAATGTTTCAACTGTTATAATTAAGTAAAGATTATGTTAAATAAACAAATTGTAACATAAACTTACACCAGTTGCCATTTCCGGAAAAGAACAAATACTGTTTGCTTCTGTGACATGGTTTTACTTCAACCTAAAATAAAAAAAATGCAGCAATTGTTTGTGTTATTTCCAGTAAAATATAATAATAATGAAAATCATGTAAGCCATTTTGAAGCATTGACTAGAGGGACGTGACACGGATGGTGAGTTAGTTACAGGTTAGCGAAAAGTGATGCTGTTTAGCATCTAGGAAACGTGATGCAGATTTATTGTATCTTCGTGTATCTGACTAATCTACAAATCCTGGACTGATTGATACTTAGACACATAAGCTCAGCGAGTCTGATTATATCTCTTTGTCCTTTATAACAATTAAACACACTTGAATGAATAATAATAACTAATCAATACGTTGAAAATAATTGAAGGTTAATTTTAACATTTTCATGTAAAACAAATATTCAATGTGCACAAACAATTTATGTTTTATTTTAATAACCCAAGTAAAATAAGAAATGCAACGTGTCATATTCTCAAACGTGGTGGATGAAATTTGTTTTAAAGAAACAATACAATATAGGTCATCATTATTGTATGAAACTATTTTCAATATTCAAACATTAAGGTTCGTAAAAAAGTTTAATGAAAGGCAATTGAATCGATCTAAAACACCTTTTGCAACAGTCGTGAACACGATTAAGCGCCTTGTGAGCTGTAAAGCTGAAAGGCGCTATATAAAATATAAAAATTATTATTATTATCAATGGAACAGTGCGTTTCGGTATGCTTCCATGACCATCCGCCAAGTTAGTTGCAATTTGGTTCTCATGAACCAGGCTATGGGTGCGATTGACATTCGCCAAAATGGTTTAAACGGATGAGATATAAATGAGATCTTCCACATTTAGCAGAATTATAAGAACCAAATCTAAAGGAAACACACGAAATTGAAATAATATATATACTCGAATTCAACCAACTATAGCTAATGGTTTAATGACTTATTGCCTATGTTTCTTTTCGACAAGGTGCACAATTACATTAAATATAGTATTGAAATTATCTCCCATTAATTATATAATTAATTAGTGAGTGTTTTATTGCAGGGGTAAAGGAAACAAATCAAGGTCTTAATTAAGATTTGAGAAGTAAGATGCATGGTGGGTCAAACACGCGCTGCCTGGAGATTAATGCTACGTAAGCAAACCTTATTGGTATCGATTCAAATCTGCTCTAAGGCTATTCATTGGGACTTTGAACGTGGCTATATTCCTTTAAGATATCATATGCTAAGTTTACCTCGGCTTGAAGGAAGCGCAATATGTGGGCAATGATGATGATGAGAATGATAAGTTGTTACAGTTGAAAAACGCTCAATACATTTGACACATTACTATTATTATTATTACGCATTTTCTTGAATAATATTTGCTTGAAAAAACAAAACCTAATTAATTTGACATAAACTAAAACAGATGTGACAAACAGTATTTATTTCGTATAATTGCACGAATAAAAACGTAGAATTGCATTATAATTATTTTTAATATGTCTTAAAGGTGTGTAGTTCAACTAAGTTTTATGGAAGTGATTTCATTGCTCCATTTTTGCTTGTTTGAAGTATTTCGAAGTTACCAACTCTTAAAATGTCCAATAATGTAATAGTTTAAAGCGTATAAGACGAAATTATTGGTTTTATAATTGTAAATGAAATGTAAAAAATTGAAATGTTCTTAGTAAATAATGATAAAATGAACATTATTCTCAAAATAAAATCAATGAATTTTAAAAATAAATGAGTATTGTATTTTAAAATTTATATCTTAGGTGATTTTAATGAAACAATTGTTATATTTCAAATCATAAACTGTTTAACGATTATTCAACGTTGTACTGATTTGAATTTTTAATGTCTTCCATATTTAAATTGTTTTAACAACAGCAACTTCTACTTATCCAAAAATCATTATTATAATGAATGACGAATCATGAAATGGCTTCAACAAAAAACATCTTAAAATTTAGCCAAGCATATATTTTGAATAAATTTAGTAATGTTTTATCAGATAAGTTCTCGAATCACGGTCTCTTCATGTTGACGACGTAGTAAACAATATAATTACTACGTCTGGACTGTTAAGTGTTATCTTTTGATCTGAAAACATTATTTTATGCTCACTTTTATTTGTCATCTGTTATAGACAAAAACAAACAAAGTTTTTGACGTATAGTGACGTCATAGTTTATTAACTTGTTCTCGGCATTTTATTAGATTTGCTTCAATTTATTTTGGCTTCAATTACCACATTAGGATTATACGCAAGTACCATCTCCTTTGTTGTATCGTTAGATATTTTGTTCAAAATAATTTGGTTCTAATTTTATTAAAAAGGTTTTCGATCAATTTTATAATTATGTTTTTTAATTATAATTTCTTTTATGTGAAAATTATCCTTTATTTTAGTTTTGAAATGCTTGAACGTTTAGTTTCTAGTTCACGAAAAATGTTTGCTGTAACACCAACATAAATATCTCATTTTAACCATAAGTCTTATTCTATCAATAAGAAATGCAAATAGCGTAGGAGAAATTAATAAGTTTTAGGTTTATGTGAAAAATAATGACTGATCTGTCTAACAATCTTCCATGTTTAATTTCATTTGATGAATAAGCTTATCAACTTATTACATGTAATATAACTTTTGTAGATGCATAGGTGCATAGTGTATATGTATACTTGTGTATGTAGCTATAAGACAACCACAAATAGTTTTTTTTAGTTATTTACATAATATAATACTTAAATCAGAAAAATTAACTGCAAAATCAATTCAATTTCAATTTTAATAAGTTTGAATGAAATATCATAGAATGGCTTCTGTAAATATATTTATATTATTCCTGTAAAACAATTTTCAACTTCAATGTGAGTGAACTGCACCTATTCAGTTAAATTTCCAATATAAAATATTATGTTGTAGACAATTTTATGGAATAACCACATTTTTCTCAAAAACTATTTTGTTTTCTTAGATACAAAATATGTTTAAATTATAAATTCTTAAAAAATGTAAATGCTTAAGGGTACGAGCTTCCATGTTGTACTGCTGGTAAATCATTAAGATTCACCTTCAAATTATTTAACATAGATTGTATATTAAATTAACATGACAATAGTAATTCATTATTTTTTTAAATATAGATATTTTACCATAAAACAGAATGAACAGTTTAAATTAAATGTCTTACTTCCAAAATGCTGGTGTGATTATACCACGATACAAATTATAACACTTAAATTTAATTAATAAAAAAACATTAACTATACTTGTACAATTGTTAAAGCATAATTCTAATATGTAGACATCAGACAAACATCATCATAAGTATTTTTTAGCTACAACCTTGATCAAAATTATGGGGCAGGTATGGAAAAGTGAAAAATGTGATTGCAATGCATTGATTTCATACTTAACATAACACAATTAAATATTTTGGCGTAGATTCTATCAATAATTAAAATATGATATGTCTTAATTTTGCTTTTATAGCAGCTTATTGACATTTTGCATACTGGAAATTGAGTTACCAAGGGTAAACAATTCTGAATTAGTATTCAATGTGTGATACTCATGCGTATTTCTATTTTTTCATTGGTTATCTTATTGTTAACTTGCAAATTATGAATATTTCTTGAATAGTTCTTGTAAGATTGATAACATAAACTCAAAGGGCACAAATCATTGCATTATCTAGAGTGAGATTATCCCAAGTCGAAACTGCAAGAAAATTTAGCTGCTCTAGAAATGGTGCACAAGCAACCATTGAAAGGTAAATGAGAGCAATTCTTCAATAAACCGTGATAGGCAAGGTCGAAAAATGCTTACAGCTCCGAGAAAAGCAGGTTTCTGAAAAGGACATTTAATGCCGCTGCTGAGTTCTGAGCAGCAACAAAAAGAAATATCAAGATGCACAATGAGAAATAAATTATTAGATACCAGGCTCACAGAATGCAAGGCGACAGAGAAACCGTGACTGTCGTATGTGAACAAGAAAATCTGATTGTCATTGGGCAAAATAGCATGCACATTGGACTGGTAGTGATTGGGATGAATTTGTTTAGTCAGATGAAATCAGCTCTAAGGTAGGCTCTCCACATTAATTTCTAACAATTTATTACGGTTGTAATATTGGATGCATTTTATATTGGAGTTTCATTGGAAACCAAAATTGATAAGTAAAATTCACATTTCTACTCAACTTTTTGGATTTCCCAGAGCTAGTTTTGTTTGTTGAAGAGTTGAGGCAGCTTATGACCAAGACGTGTGCTTCCAACAATCAATTTTGATGTGGCAGTACAGGGATCTGGGTCTGCACGTGGTCATCAGGTCAAGGGTTATTGCTCACTTGTGAGGGCAGAATGGATTACAATATTTACACCATACTGTTGGACCAGGTTTATCAGAAAATTGAGCCACTCATCTGTGCCACATTTTGTAAAAATGCATAACAGCTGTTGCAAAAACAAAACAAGGACGTATCATATGTTAACTATTGATAGAACATACGCAATAATGATTATTTGTATTATGTTAAGTGTGAAATAAACTCTTTAGTTTTTCATACTTGTACCATAGTTTTGACCAAAGTTGTATTATGAAATATTTATTATATAGGGAATAATGCATTTTTAAAATTCTAAATATTGAAAACTGTAAACTATTAGCTCTTATAGTAAAATATGTTAATGATACAAAAAAATATAATTTAAAAATAAAAGATATTTATTGAATAATAAAATAAAACATAACTAAGCAATAAAATAACGAATAAACTAAACCTGAAAAAGCCAATCGATAAATAAAAAACTAAAAACTATTAAAATAAACCTAGAGAAAAGTTAATAAAATTTTATTGAATTACTTTTATTCTGTTTGTATTATGAAATATGAAATTAGTGTGTTGAAGTCGTGCTCTTTTCCTTCCATAATAAAACCTACTTTGCCGATGCCCGGGCCTCTATAGGAGGTCCCTGAATTTGTCATTGTAACCAGCTGGTTCCAGCTGTGAACCCATCTCGCATAAACAAATAAATAGTCATTCATTTATTTAGAAACCCTTACAAGCACTACCTTTTATTTCGGCTGACCACGCACTTGATCACATGAATTGCTAAGATACAAAACAATTAAATCACCACAACACAATCTTTTAATTCATAAATAGCTGCGATGCTTGCTCATGTGATTGCGTGACGTCACGTGACCTCCCGTTGGTGTTACATGGTGAGTCTCTGCTCAGAGTTGGTCTTGGTTGTGCATTAGCTAAGGATCATCGAACGCCATTTTATGCACAGCCATCGCAGCAACAAGATTTATGACGGACGTCATCAACGGCAACAGATAGATCAGATTAGATAGCAAATGGGTTAGTTTTTCAGTGCCTCGAACCTGGAAGAGTATTGTCCACCATCATCATCTGATTTACTGCCGTGTTCCTATGGAAAATGTGCAAATAAATGTCTGCCAATGGGTCGAGTGAGTTGTACAAATAATAATCAAAACTAGAATTTTCAAAAAAAAACATTTTTTGTCAAAACTGAAACAAGTTTATTTCATCTTTGACTAAATTTTGCCTTATGGTTTATGAATCATTAAATTATTATTGCTGAATTGAATTGTTTGAAATTGATAGTTTAAATTTTTTCAAATAATAAAAAATTATTTGAAATGAAAAACTTAAGGCGATTATAAAATATTTTCTTATGTATTTTGCTTATAGTAAGTTATATGTTAGTTCAAAATTGAACTTTTCAAAAAGAATAAATACTAAGAGATGTTATCTACATATTTATTGAATCATCATATTTAAATAAGTATTAAACAACTTTTATAAATTTATATTTTATATTTAATTGTTAATTACTAACCAGAACTAAATATTCTTCTTACGTCAATTGTTTTCCATTCTTCTATACCTTTTTTCTAAGACAAGAGTCCATTAATGGCATAATATATTTACAATGTATTATATTTACATATAAATTAAACTACAAAGGAAAAGGCAGTTTCATAAAATAATTGTTGTATACTCTCCTCAATATTTAACAGTTTAAATCTCCGACATATCTATTTTATTGGTATTGACAATATAAAAAGTTTGAATTCATTGCTACAGCTTGGTAAATAAGGGACTAACGTTAGCAGTTGTCGGTAAGGTTAAGGGTACATTGTGGAAGAAAGTGGCAGCTCACCCGCATGAACAGAACCATTATTCAAATGTCTATATGTAAAATATATATCCTCTTTCAAGCTACTATACCCAGTGTTAATTTATTTAACTGCAAGTAACTTATTTCATTGCTTATATTCTTTAATGCAAATACAAGGTGTTGAATAACTTCTTGATGCAGACTGCATCTACAAGTTTACTATTGCGCATCCATTAACCAAAAGGAAAATATAAGAAAATGTATGACAAATAACATTGCAATATTATTAAAGTGCAATGACTTCAAGTCTCTTGCAACAATGTAAACGATTTATAAAAAAAATAAAGCCTAATCTCAATACCTTGTTCACTCTCGTGATTATGTAGTGTTTTATAAAATTAATCAGTGTGTAGTATATCTACATCTTTATTACTTATTATGAATATTTCCTGATTTTCAAAAACAACCTAAGGCTGATGACAGTTTAAATTTTATCTTAAGAGTCGAAGCAAAATATTCTTTTAGACACCTGGATGAACAAAAAGTGAAATTGTCGCATGCAATTATGCTATTGTTTTTTTGCAAAACTTAAATTCAAGAATAAATATATATGTATATGTTTAAAACTTTTGCCAAAAAAATATAGCACAATTGCTTGAAAAAAATTTACTTTTCGTTTTCTCCAGGCTTCTGAAAGAATGTTTCCCTCAGAGCTTAGGGTAAAACTTCAACTGTCATCAGTCATAGTCATAAGTTATTCAATGAAAAACAAGAAATATTTACAATATGTAATAAAGATGTAATTATACTACATACAATGATTACTTATAACAAATTACATGATTGCATGAGGAAATAGTTTCAAAACACCGCTTTAATGAATGTTTTGTATATTAGGATAAGATTTTAAATTTTTTATATAAACCGGTTCCGTTTTTGCAAGAGACTTGAAGTCATCGCATTTTCATAATATTGCAATTTCATCGGTTATGCATTTACGTATGTTTTGTTTGTTATTTGATGGGTGCGCACTTGTTAAATGATCTTTAATAGCATCGTTTTGTAGATGCATGGTTATTCTCCTTGACAAAGATGTAAATTGTATTCATATGTAGAAATTGTATATATCACGACGGCTGTTGAACTTCAGCGAGAGTTGAAACGAATGTGACAGTCAGAATATTATAATGTAAGACGCATCGCCAGTCGATTTCATTCATTCCATCTGGGACGAGAATCCGCTTTTAGCAGTTCCTTCATAGACAGCGAATTAAAACATCTTCCAACAGCTCTCCTGGGATCTTGCAACAGCTCTCCTTGGACCTTCCAACAGCTCCCCTGGAACCAACATCTTCCAACAGACGTGGACCGTTCTTAAGACGTTGACCCTCTTCAGAAGTGGACATTTCCCTAGGATTAGGACCTTTCCTTTGGAGTTGGATCTCGTTTGGAGCAGCAGCTCTACCAAGATCTTTCAACAGCTCTTCTGGGATCAGCACCTTGCCTTCAGACGTGGACCTTTCCTAAAGACGTGGACCTTTCCATAAGACGTGGACCTTTCCTTCAGAGTTGGATATAGCTTGAACCAGCAGCTTCCGTGCAGTATTTGCATGTTGACATGCAGCTCCGTGCAGTAATTGCATGTTGACCAGCAGCTTCTGTGCAGTATTTGCATATTGATTATCAGCGAGACAACGTTTCAGATGACTTGACTCCTACTGACCTGCAGACTCTGTCTTAACATAAATACAGTCTCGTTTAACCCCTCGTATATAATTAAACCCGACAAAACGCATTTGTTTTTATTAACATTTTACTTCTTTTTTAATTCTAAAATTGACGATCGATTTTTTAATTTAGTTTCAATCACTATTTAACGTAATCTTAAATCAGATAAATATTTAATAATTCATTTTAATACAAACGCATTTGTTTTTATTAACATTTTACTTCTTTTTTAATTCTAAAATTGACGATCGATTTTTAAATTTAGTTTCAAGCTCTACTTAACATAATCTTCACATAATTTATGTTTTGTAATTTGAAATGTTCTGTTTAGTGCTAGTTTCATATATTTTGTAAAATTTTTAAATTTTTAAATTTAAATTTGTTTTTTTCAAGTTGCTTGTCTTAAAGTTTTTAAAGTCAGTAATTGTTTTAGTCTTTTTTGGTTCTGACTTTCATAATAAATAATTTTTGTCTTTGTAAATTTTATACAGTAAAACTTCTGACGTTTAGAATATCAAAACGTAGAAAGTTTCTGAAACGTAGAATCATGAAACAGAGAAATCCTAAAACTTCCAAAACATTTATATACATAAAAAGAAAACGTGACACAAAGGCAGGGGTAACAGTGTTAATCGATATCCCTGAAACGGAGATTCTTTCCATAACCAAGACAACATGTCGGTCTACCTTTCAGGAGTTTTACTGTAAAACAGAAAAAATTAATATAATGTTTCAAGTGTGCACTTCTCAAACTTGTTTAAGTTTGTTTTGACTTTTAATTTTTATTCCAAAGAAAGGAAAGATAAATAAGAAAGAAAATTGTTTTATTATGTTTTTAAATTTTAAACCTTAATTTGAGTTCTTAGCTTACATATTTTTAATTTATTTTGAACAATCATTTTTGTATTTCACAGAAAAATATTTTTGCTTTTACGTTTCTAAATTTAAATTCGATTTCCTAGCTTGTGTATTTCTTAAACATTTTTAAATATATTTTACCTTTTTATTTTGATCTTAATAATCTTTATTCTTGCAAAACAAATTAATTAATTTTTATAACTTGCGTTCTGTGTAATATAAAATAAGAACCTAACTTTGCATTTTCATCAATTTTTAAAATGATTTTTTACCTTAAAATGTTATCCACCGAAGCGGTAAAGTTTGTTTGAAGCTAATCCTAACTTTACTACCGCACATATATTTCAAATTGGTTTTAACTCCAGGCAATGGAACTATTTTATATTTTATTTTCATGATTTAATATTTTTTTGGTTACATGTTTTAAAGTTTTATATCTTACAGATGCTAATAAATTAAACTATACCTAATGATGCCCGATGAGAGGCGAAACATTGTGATTTATTGAAATAAAAGTGGAGTATGGTGAAACTTTATTTGATCTTCCTAAGGGTGCTAGGATTTTTTTCAGAAAACTGGAAAACATAGAAAAAAAGTTATTTAATAAAATGGTCAAGGCTGTTTAATAGAACTAGCCTCATAGAAAATATTTTGCCCGATTATTCAAAATATACATATATATAATTATATATATTTATTTATTATACATAATTTTATGTGTGTGAACTTTGTCATTACGAGTTTTATTTCAAAGAAGTCGAAGTGAATTGATTATTGAGATTGAAAATAATTCAAGTTAAACCGGTTACAAAATTTTTTCAAATATTAATTACATCATTTTTTGTTGTTTTCTGCATTAATAAAATTAATGATAAATCTGCTTAAACATTTTGGCTTTACGGTTACATTAAAAAAAATTCTTTGTAGTTGAGTCTAAAATAATTTTTTGCGAAAGAAAAATGTATTAATTTGTTTCAAAAATCTTGATAAACACTTGTATATTATTATTATATTAAACAAAAGTATTTTTTAACAACTTGATTATTTTAAACTTTAATAAAAAGTGTTGCTTATTGGGAGAAAACAATGCAATCTTTTTATTTTAACAGTGGCGTGTTTATGACAGATGACATTTCAAAATATTTTGGGTAACTTAGCGAAAGAGTTTAATACAGATTGGGTTCATACCCATGAACAGCGATGGTTTTTGGGAAAAAACAATGCAATATTTTGATTATTTCAACAGTCGGGTGTTTATGACAGAGGACATTTTTGAATATTTAGGGCTAAGCAGAACTACAAGTTTGACAAAACGATTATTTATGCCATAATAAATAAATGGTTGGCGGGAGGAGTCAAGCAGCGCTTGCTATTGGCTACATCAAGATAATGTCTCACGTTCTTAACTGATTACAGTCTCATTGATTTTCCAACTAACTTGTTTAATTCATCTAACGTGACCAAAATTTGTTTTTCCTTGTCTCGTTCCATAGAAATGTTAAGATTATTCACATTGTTAATACTATGATGCGAGATGCTGTTAATGGTGAATTTATCTTCGATTTTTTCCAATGGCAAGTTGAAGAAGTTTTAAATTGCTATTCCCAGACGTTCAGAGTTCGCTACTCAAACTGCATGAATAATGAAGTCTTATCCAACTGTTGAACGCCGTTGCATTGTTCATGTAATAAGAATAGAAAGATCTGAGGACTGAGGGTAATTAAAAAAAAATGTTACACATTTATGCCCTCAAGCTCAATTTGTTTTCGCCTTAAATTGAATTTTTATTATGGGTGAATTGTGTGCTAGAAAAATTCATAATAGCGGGAATCGCCGAGACTTTCATTGTTTAAGATATTTTGTTAGTGTCTCACCTTTTTGTCGTGATAATTATTTTGATTTTACTAACCCAATTTCTCATACATAATTCATCGTTGAAGTAACGATAGCTATCTTGGCATTATACTGTTTTATCATTGTAAACTCTATGATTTCCATTGAAATATTAATTTTATTTGCTATAATCCGCATATGCTTATATTTAGAATCAAACTGCTCCACAAACATTTTTATTTTTACAAAAACAAGTATACATTTATTGAACTATAATAATCAAATTATCAAATAGATCACAAAGGCTGTATAAAATATTTCAATGATCCACTTGCATAACACTTACAATTTATAACATTTAAATAAAAAAACGAAAGAAAAGACTCATGAGAAGTTATTCATTAATGTATTGAGTATAAAATGAATAATGAATTAGCTTTGACCCATTATGAATAATTAATTATATTATGAATAACGAATGTTGTTTCATCTATTTTGGGTAAGCTGACCCTAGAGCCACTGAACTGTTTTTAATAATGAAAATTACTTTATTTATTTTTAGTTTTTATGGTAGCTAATACTGAAGTATACAGAAATGCAGACATGGCACAAGTACAAAATAGATGCAGAATAAAGAACTGGAATACAGTCTTAGCGTCTTGAACTAGGCTAGATATGTTCAAACTTATTAAAAATAGTTTTGTAAAGTTTTTTTTAAATTAGAATAAATGTGCAAGACATTTGTGTATATTTCATTCAAAAGTTATGGAAGTGACAAATTCTATAATATTTAAATTTGAATAGCCATTCTAATACACTAAAATATAATTGTATGGAAATTATTCCAGCAAGGATTATGATTGAAATATTTTTACTCTTTATATTTTTGTTAGTTTAGCAAAATAGGCCTTTTATTCTGTTTTGTTAATTCAACAAGAGATGTATATTAATTTCTAACATTGTCATTGAAGTACAATTACTAAAACTTAAAAACCTTTAAACACTAATATTTATAATATTTTTATTTTTGAAATTTATAACTCTACCGATACTATACTTTAACAGAAACATTTATTGACATCAAAAATTGATTGTTTAAATTATAATTCCTAGAAATACGTTTGTTATTTGTTTTAAGAAAATACTTTCTATTAGTTAAGCATAACAAAAAGTATCGTTATGAATATAGCAATGTTTGGTTATAAACTTACGCTATCTTATGGTAGTAAAATATGAGTTCTTGTTTGAAACATAAAAATATAAATAATGAAGTTTTAAGTTATTTGTTTGTTTTAAATTCCTTTATGTGAAGTAGAATATATTTTCACAGTATGCAACTTACAATAAACAAATAATAAACTATAACTTCATTGTTCTTATTTTCCTATTTGAAACAAGGGCTCATATTTTGCTGCCGATGGTACGTGATTGAAGATTTTAAATTGTTAGCTCAACATTGAATGTTGTTAGAATAGAAGTGTAATAAACTATCAGTGTATAGTTGTAATCAACATTGTATGTAATAACGAAAATAAACTTGTTAGAATAAACTTGTAATTGAATTTATCAAATACTAAAAGTGAACACCGAGAAGTTTATGTAATATTAACTTGTACAGTTTAGCGAATGATCAAAACGGGTGAATAACTTAACAACTAAGGAGGAAATTTGTTATTATACTTAATAGCATAATACTTGAATAACAAGTTTCCTAACTTCTCAAAAGTAAAAATATAACTTTTGACACCAAAAGAATAAATTAAATTTAAGCCACACATAAAAAACTTTAGCATTGTTTATTTATTTTCTTCATCAGCATCATCATCATTCTCATTCTCAGCAAAACCTCTGATACGCAGTAAGGCGGAGTGGTAAGTGTCGTCTAAAAGCAAATAAATTTCAAGAAAAATATGGCAGCAGAAAAATGGTGGTCTGACAGATTGTATAGAAGAACGTTGAAATTGCTATAAATGAGTTAAGATTGATTTTTTTTCAATATGTAGATTTGTTAACGTATTAGAAAATAACCATCACTGTTTTATTATAACGTTAGCTTTAATTTAACAGATACATTAGTTGGTTTTTATTCTAAAGGTTGATTATCAACAAATAAATAATATAATAAATATAGGAAAATTGTTTGAACATTTAGGTATTTAATCTATCTATTCAAAAATAAAGATTATTATTTGTTTTGTTTTATTTTGTGAGCATATTTGGTTTTTAAAAATTATGTAGAAATGGTATGCACGAATCACATCTTCTTATACATAATCAAACATAGAGCAATTTAGTAAAATAAGTTTTCATGTCAATTAGGTTAAATTAAACATTTATTTCTTATATTCTGCTTCCTTTTTTCATTATCAATATTCAGCAACTTATTGTGGTATAGGAACAACAGCATGGAGTTAAGCAGGCCACAAACAAACAACTTCTACCTCAAACAAGCAAATATAAACATACTTTTGTAGTTGTACGGTAAGACTTTAACATTTTGAAGCTTTAGATTTTCTTGTATCAAGAAAAAGTAAAAGTAACTTATTTTGTCCTTGATTCTTTTTATTTTTATTTAAACTAATGAAACGCCAACACACATGTTTAAGAAGTTGTTGCATCAATACCTGTGAGCCGTTTGAAAAAAAAACTTAGATCTATAAGTTAGTCGTATCACGTGGTAGACTTTAGTATCTGTAATTAAACAAATAATATGATATATTTATATATATTTTTGTTGGTAATAGACTACATTTTAAATCATAGTTGATTACTGGAAAACATATGAATAAAAATTTTAACGTGTTGTTAGTTTAAGTTAAATACTTACTTCAAATTATGGTAATAAATTAATTATAAAGGTTTATAGTTGATCGTTAAAAAGAAAATAAATATAATCAATTTTCGAATTTCTTTAAATTTCAACTTTTTTAATATTAAACTTAGTATTTAAAATTGAATTTTTTTATTATTTTATATGGATCGACAACATCAGTGATACAAAACAAGCTAGTTTATGATTTGATACATTTGTATAGGCAATTGTTTGCCTGTATGAGCGCATCAAAACATAAACTAACTTGTTTTGTATCATTGATGTTACACAAGATGGAGTAAGTCATTATACTTATGTATCGACGGTGTTAGAAGAAACGGTTAAAGTGTTAAGCTCTATTCAATTTAAATGTGGGTTACTTTGTTGACTCATTATATGTTATACGGCTTATGTAAAAAGATTTATTAATGGTAAACATTTATTGAAATGACCAAACTCTTAAATCATCATAGCGGTTCTTAAGTCACAAACAAGTATTACATTAAGTAAAGAAAATGTTTGGTAAGAAAGCCCTGTTCAATTTACATTGATCAAAGCATCTGAAAAAAGCAACACAAAAATGAGGGAAAGAATAACGAATGTTTCGGTTTACTTACGAGTCATAATAATGATTTTTCATTATGTCTAGAGCATTTTGCTGAGTAAGCTGTAATTACAAGACTATTTTTGCTGTGTAAGCTTTGATTGTTTAATTTAAACAAACCAATTTGAGAAATGTTCTGAACTATTTTTTCCAAACAAAATTGAATGATAGCATTATAAATAGTTTTTTCAACTAACATAACAAATTATGTTTCTTTATGCACAAACATTGAGCAATTCATAAAACTAACAGCAATTCATAAAACTAACAGCAATTCATAAAACTAACAGTTCAACTTGTGTTACCATAACGCTGCATATAATTTGTTTTTAAGTTAAAAATGTTCCACAAACAGAGACATTTATTAAAAACACAATAAAAACAAAACAACAAATAAAATATTAAGAAAAAACAAATCGACCGCGAGGGTTCATTTTTAATTAGAATAAAAGTACAATGTTTCAATGTTTCTCATAATGACAATGTCAAAAATTAATATTATTATGGTTTGTGAAAAACTCCATGCATAAAAAAATAATTTCACACGACATATAACTTAAAAATGCAAGTGTGTATAATTGAATAGAATCGATTTTATATGTTTTATTTCGCATGAATTTTGTATCTAGCACGAAAGTACTTCTGTTTTTTAATTTAGTTTATACTGACGCTAAGGATAGCCGAGTAGGATGAAAAAACAAACATTTAAATATATTAAATCCAATATAGATACACACATATAACCCTCCCTCACCCAACTCACTCCCACACACATACACACCCATATCCACACACCCAAAAATACACACACACAGACACAAACACACACGCACACAGACACAAATACACACGCACACAGACACAAGCACATACGTACACACATGCACTCATAAACATATACACACATACATATACACACATACATATACACACATACAGATACACAGACAAACATACACAGCCAAAACACACATACATCCACCCACACACAGACATGCACACAAACATACACACATGCACATACACACACACACATACACACACACACACACACACACACACACACACACACAAACGTACTCACACACACAAACGCATACACACATACCGACACAAACACATATACGTACAAACATACACTCATTAACATATGACACCCACGTACACGCATACACAAATAAATCGAGCTCAACTGGCAAACAAGCAAAAAGTGGTGCAATGGCATGTGTGATAATGTTTAGTTGTTGGAATTAACTTTTCTTGTTTCGTATATTCATCAAAACAAATACAATCGGTCAGACGTTGCTGTGATGCATGTAGCAATAAAACTCTTAATAATGGACGGGGTGAGGTTTTATCGAGTCTTGTCAACACAGCTCCAATTTCAGAAACATCCAACCTATTTCCTTGGTTTACTCTATTTCCATCTTACTCCGTTATTCTCTGTGGAAACTTTCATTTATTTCTGTTCTTGTAAAAACATTCACATGTATGTACAAAAATCGTACAACAACGCATGTATACATACATATACAATTGCATATACACACAAACATATACAATTATACGTAAAAACATAAACACACATGCCTGTGAATATCTACATATACTGTATATTAGCATGCTTATACATGAACATATAAGCAAATGTATACTGAACAATATGCAATACATATATCATATATACCCAAAACAGTGCACACATATGTACCTGTTTAAGCATGCACATGATACACGTATATACACATGACTACATGCCTGTACAGTCCAGCAGATAGTATAAATAATGTACACACGGGGATAAATACATAATTATATGTTTATAATTATTATACTGTATTAAACATCTGTTTTTTTATACTTTCTCAACCAATTTATAATCGCGACTTGACTACAAAAACAGTCCAGGTAAACTGTTTCTATCAATAATAATAGGGCGGATAAAAATGAATTGAAAAATAATCAAAACAAACCACAAAATTTTCTCGTACAATTTAATTGAACTAATAATCTTGGTTCACGTTTGTAATACCAAAAAATATATTAATGTCTAACAATGAAATGTTATAAATTAAAAATACAAAATAACTATTGAAAATTTGTTTTAATGAGCTTATATTAAAGAAAGAAAACACAGAAGTTGTGATATTTATTATTTAGTTATTATTGTATTATAGATTATCCACATATATGGCTTCTAACATAGTTTTACTCGTAAATACATGTGTTACATTTATTTAATACTTTTGTTCTATTATTAGGAGGGTCTAAATATTAATAATAATTATCATTATAGTTGTGGCGAAAAATAATTATTTATTTGTTTTGTTTTTGGGAAATTATTGTTGACACAAACTAGGGTTTATTTTCCTTTTTTTTATATCGTAACACGATTTATTTTTAATTGTTGTTTATAATTTAATTTTGTTTTAGAAAACTTGTTTTTCAACAATACAAAAACTGTGTTTGTGCTGATGTGTATTATTAACAAAATAAGGATGGTATTAGTGTTTATGATAATGATGTTAATGATGAAAGTTATAGTGCTAAACTAATAATAATACCAATAAGAATTATAATAATAATAAACCAAATAATAACAACATTATTAAAAATAATAATAATACCAATAAGAATAATAGTAATAAACAAAATAAAAATAACATTATTAAAATAAATTATAATACCAATAAGAATAATAGTAATAAACAAAATAATAACAACATTATTAAAAGAAATACTAGCAATAATAATAAAGATAAAGAAACAAAAAACGATAATGATAAAGATACTAATTAATATTATTGTTTTTAGATACACAATGATGCATTATTCATATGAACATAGTGTTCCTTTTTATACATCAATTGTAAATCTCTTCTTTTCTTACAATTCAAGTAATAATTGTAGCAATTATAAAGTAATACCAAAATGCAATTAACACAAGTAGTAATAAAATTATAATTTGTTATTCTTTGAATAATTCATTTATTGCAACTTTGTTTTTTATTTTCAAATTTGTGCATAAAGTAATTTTCATTTATTAAACCAAACAAAAACCAAAAGAATTCAATACAATATGTAAACAAAATGTAAACAAATATTCGATTCTGTTCCGACAAAAGGAATTGGAATGTAAGAACAAATATAATTAAACTACCGATAACCGATAAGTTATACAGTTAGTTGGGAGCGGGAGCCTCACCTGGTGTGTTACATTGCTTGTAAATTATTATAAAACGAAGAAAATCTAAGAATACAATGAACAAACTCAAAACAGATATAGTGTAAGTGAATAACTTATACAACGTCCCGTAGAGTATATTAAAAATTTAAAGCAACCCATCGCATTGGTGTTTTGATTTACGGTCTTAGGTCAGTAAGATAAACAGAATAATATTTCTAGAATAAATAAATGCTATGAAATAATTTTTTTTAAAGTTTCCTAACAACTAATAAAGTATATATATATATATATATATCAAGATTTCGGCGGTCAAGTGTACCTCGCCTTCATGTGTACATTATATAAGACACTTGACGAAAACATAAATATACTTTTTATTAGAAATTTTAACTGAATTACATAGTAAACTAAATATATTAATGTTATATATATCATCAACAATGTATAAATATATATATATATATATATTTACGTATATATATATATATATATATATATACATGTATATATACAGTATATATATATTCATATATATATATATATATAATATAAATACGTACCTATAAGCATATACAGTACAGTATATTAGTAGTAAAAGGGACCGTACAGGGAATCTTAATTTCTTGAGGAAGGAATGTATCGACGTTAATATGTAAATTTTATTTCATTTTCTTAACTTTCGACAAATATTAACTTTTGTCATCATCAGAGTTATCTGCAAATATACATTCAAATTCCGAAAGATGTAAAAAACTTTATTAAAGTATAAAACACGATTTAAAAGTATTTTGTATTATTTATGAAGATATTATAACTAAAATATTTAACAGGCAAATTGCCTGTACAGTTGTCCATGTCGACACGCTAGTTAGAATAAACGAATGTGTTGTGTTGGATAATCTGACAAGTTGCTTCTTATGCATGAACCTATTTTAATATTCTTTGTTCTTTGCAGTCTCTCATTTGAAATATATTTTTATTTTCCATTTCTATTTTAGTTTTAATAATATATATGTTTTATTTTTAACAAAACAATTTTAATGTAAATTATTACCTGTTAACTATTTTAGTTATAATATCTTCCTAAAGAACACAACATATTTTTTTAAATCATGATTTATACTTTTAATAAAGTATTTTTACATATTTTGTAATTTGAATGTATATTTGCAGATAACTCTGATGATGACACAAATAAATATTTGTCGAAAGCTAAGAAAATAAAATGTACATATTAACGTCGATACTTTCCTTCCTAAAGAAATATACAT
>JARUHE010196353.1:0-13599 GCA_031471125.1 Archaeomysis grebnitzkii | reverse complement strand
ACGTTTTGAGTTGCTTATAACAACTTTAAAGTGTATTTCTCAACAATTTAATTAAACATACGTTATTACCTAATGCAAAGTGTTTTATTTTGCAATATCCAATGAAAATAATGAAAATACAAACGTTTAAAATTTGTATCTTTCCAGCTTCTATAACTATTTTCCCAGACGTTATCCACCACTAAGACCATATATATGCATATCCTGACTGAATGATGAATAAGAATATATCAACAAATATGCTGTAACAACTTTCAATTTTTAGATTTTTATGGGGGGTAACATTAATTGTCGATTAAAAAATGAACTATGTATATTAGCAAATATCTATTAGTATAGTTATACAACATACACCTATGTGTACGTCGTCATGAAAATCATATAAAAATATATTAATAATTAACTAAGATATGGGTCATCAAACTAAAGTTACCATAACTTTTTTTTGAGACGTTATCCACCCCTAAGCCATATATAGCACTAAGCTAAGTGTTATGCCCAACATGCCTGTATACGCCAAAATATGCTAACAACTTTCAAATTATTTTTAAGAACATTTAAAAAAAATTGTATTGAGCTATATCGATATCTTTGAAAGCTGTTTAATACCATAAAACATAGCATTTCATATTAAATCTGTATATATTCTTACAGTATACAGTACTATCTATTGTTTGATGTCCCATTTTTGTAAATCCAAATATAAATAATATTAAAAACAAACGTTTCTAATTTGTAACATTCCTACCTCTATAACGTTATCCACCCATAAGACCATAAATATTCTTAATGCTGACTAGATGATGAATACGAATATATAAGCAAATATGCTGCAACAACTTTCAGTTTTTAGATATTTTTGGAGGGTGACATTAATTATTGATTAATAAACGAACTATGTATATTAGCAAATATCTACTTGTATAATCATACAACATACACCTATATGTACGCCGTCATGAAAAAATACCAAAATATATCAATAATTAACTAAGATATGAGTCATCAAACTAAAGTTACCATAACTTTTTTTTGAGACGTTATCCACCCCCTAAGCCATATATAGCACTAAACGAAGTGTTATGCCCAACAGGCTTGCATACGCCAAAATATGCTAACAACTTTTAAATTATTTTTAAGAATATTTTTAAAAATTTGTTTTGAGCTATATTGATATCTTTGAAAGATGTTTAATGCTATAAAACATAGCATTGCATATTAAATCTGTATATATTCTTACAGTATACAGTATTATCTATAGTTTGATGTTCCATTTTTTGAAATCTAATTATAAATAATATTAAAAACAAACGTTTCTAATTTGTAACATTCCAACCTCTATAACTTTTTTCCAAGACGTTATCCACCTCTAAGACCATATATATTATTGATGCTGACTAGATGATGAATAAGAATATATAAGCAAATATGCTGCAACAGCTTTCAGTTTTTAGATATTTTTGGAGGTGACATTAATAATTATTGATTAATAAACGAACTGTGTATATTTACAAATATCTACTAGTATAATCATACTATGTGTACGTCGTCATTAGCAATGCAAACGTAGCCTAATTTGAGAGACTATAAAAAAATCCTGTATATAACAATACTATTTTCATTTTTTTAATAGAAAAAGTTTTTGAAAAGCTGTAAACGTGTTCTTAAATTGAATCGTAAACGTCTTACTTACGTTCATATACAATTTGTCTACCTGCGCCATAAGGTTATTCATTAAACCGTGTTCGTGTATTTCGTCATGATTCAGAGCTTATCTATTACGTTCCACAAAAATGTCAATTAAGGTCGATTCTTATTCATGTTTTATGTGAACTCGAAATTCCGTCACTCCGTGCTTTGATGAATAACTTGAGTTCTGTTGAGTAGGGTAATTTTTGCTTTCATAACAAATCTTGATTGTTATTGCGATTGAAGTAGTTTTTTACACTTTTTAGCATAAAGAAGTTTGCAATAAGACATATTAATGATGTTTAGGTGTATTTTTTGTATATCGACTTCCAGTATTTGCAATATAGATTGGTTAGCAAAAAATGTGCCACACGGCGTTCATGTCTTACTAGAATTATACTGAAGTTGCTAGACGCTGAGCAAAAAAAATAGAAATTTATGAAAAGTTTCTCACGAGCATTAAACCCTCATGATTGATCCCTAAATAAGAATATCTATTACCAAGCCTGGCTAACATGGCTTAAATACAAACTACCATTGCAAAATGTAACTAACTTAATGTCCATTGAAACTATCTAAGAAATTGTACAACATTTTTGCATGGTTGCTACAAACTGGCCCAAACTAGGCCCAACACTGTTTGCAAGCTGGAATTTTTATGTTATTATTAAAAAAGATTTGTACTAATAGTTTTTTTTCCATTTCAGAAACCATCTGAATATTGTATTTGGTATTGTAGGCTTGTCCGCATTATCATTATGCATATACCAATTAAGCTTCAATGTTTCAAAATACTTAGAAAATGTGACAGTGCTTTTCTCGAGATTTGAAAATGCAACTTTCGTTAAGCTGGGACCAATAACAGTCTGTCCCTATCCACCTTACAACCCTCGCAGACTTGGCCATTTGGGTCTCGATATCGAGGGAAGGGCGGCAGATGTGGAGGCAAGCATGTTGACCCTGAAAGGAATAAATACTTCTATGCCAGTTTTGGATCTGTGGAAGTATGCAGGCTGGCAACCAAATGAGATCATTAAATCTATTGAGCTTATAAATGTGAATGGTAATAGAATAATTCCTATGAATCTAAAAAATCATTGGAACTTTTCTTATACTCCCGTTGGACCTTGCTTAACTTTAATCCCCCCAAATAATGTCATTGAAGTGACTTTCAATCTTTTTAAACGTCCAACCGTTACTAAATGTAGCTGGAAGCAAGAAAATGGAGTAGTTTTTGAATTTTCTGGCTGGGAAACAAAGTGTGATGAAATCAAACAGTTTTGTAACTCATCGTGTGGTGTAGAGAGTTACATGTTTTACAATTTACAACAAGTATATACAATTTATTTTCATAAGACGGTTTCTATAGATTCAAAAATAAATATACAAAAACTGTTTGATGGCCAGTATACCGCTAAAACGGGAACTGACCCTGAATTCTATCAAATAGTCATTGAAAAATTAATTGAATCCAAGTTAATTAGGCAAGGGTGTCAATCTGAAAGTGAATATTCATCACATCAGTGTAACAGTGATTGTATAATTAGGCAAATAAAAGAAAAAATTCAATGTTCCCCTGTCCTCGAAGACACCATTTTGAAGAACTTTAGCAATGCTTGTGTCACACCGATTCAAATTGCGCGTATCCTCAATTCGAAGAGCTTCGAATGCCATGAAACGTGCCAACCAAAATGCACGAGAACTCACGTCAGTCAAAAGCTGATCGAGTCTTCTGCCTGGGATTACCAAACGACGGTCAAGTTAGATTCCTTGTTACTACACAAACAATATGAGTTTCAAGTATATTCATTAACACAACTTCTCTCAGACATAGGAGGATGTTGTGGCTTCTTTTTGGGAGTTTCGTTCTTCATTTTGATTAAATCGATGCGCAAACCGTGTCTTGTGTATGAAAAAAAAATGAAAAAATCAAACAATTGGAAAAATCTTGATTTATTTCACCTTCTTAAAATGTCCTCCATCTTGGTTCTTCTAGTTCCCGCGTCTGTCCATTTCTTATTATCGTTACAAACTTATGTCAGGCAACCAGCATCAGTCTCTGTTACTCTACCATTGTTTGATGTCAAACACAACGACGATGAGCTTCGTGATGTGAAATATGCAGTCATAAGACGCCTTGCTTCTCGTAATCTAGGTTGCATTAGCGAGGAACCGCCGATTAATTTATGTATGATAGATTGTCTGATGAAAAATACTGTATCAGATTTGAACAGCTTAACTCCATTCATGTTTTATGATGACCTGAAAGAATGTGTTCAATGTTGGAATTGTTTACCTAGTAAAGAGTTCATTGTTCCTTCAGACATGTTGATTGCCTTACTTGAAAAAAATAAACTTTCACAATGTTCTAAGCTATGTCAAAGTTTGGTCAATCATACTTTCGATTCAAACAGTTTATGTATGAAAATTGATGAAACTTATTTTTCATACTCTACTTTTAGTTTCATTTGTACATTTGCTGGAATAGTTGGTCTTTATTTAGGCTGGTCTGTATTTGATGGCTTAAATTTAATATTAGCTGTAAATTGTAAGAAAGTAAATAAATCTAATGATGAAGAAACATTATATGAAAATGAATCAAAGAAAAATAATTCTACAATTTATATGAAAGTAATATTACAAATCATTGTTTGCTTCATCGGGCTGTCTTTAGGCTTATGTCAAGTCTACAGCTTTGTGTTTAAGCATGCAACATCAGAAATGACAAGAAAACATTCCTTAAATTCTGAGAATCACCCGGGGGTCTCAATCTGTCGATGGCCTCCATTTGATTTGACAAAACTGAACACGTACTCTGATGATCACATTTCCATAAAAGATTTTCAAGCTCTTGATTCAAACAAACAAGTTGAGTATTTGTATGATTTTATAGAAAATAAAACAAGTGAAAATAATATAACAGTTGATGATGTTTGGCGATTATTTAAATGGAACTTAAAGGACATGGTGAACAATGTGGAAATTAATACTTATACCAGCACGACTCTTTTTGATTGTTCCAGAGATGCTTGCCTCTCATTTAAACCTATATTTACTCCTTTAAATTCGTGCTATAGATTCACCTTAGATAATTGGGAACAACTTGTAAGCATAAATTTGTATTATGAAACGAAATTTATGAATAAGCTAGGTAAGTTCAACCAACTTTTGATAGGCATACATGACAATGAAGATTATATTAATTATGAAGAAATGTTTTTGTTGGAAAAGAATAAATTTATGACAACATCCACCTATTCTGCTTATTACAAGTTTGCAGACCAGAAGAAAGGCAAATACAACAAATGTGTTACTCAATGCATTTACAACGATACCAGCGCTGCAATGAACTGCAGACTCCCTTTCATGGCCTGGATGCCCAACTTGGGTCCGTGTAACAAGACTCAACTGCGCTCCTTCCCTAGGCTCTCCCTCTCCAGGCCAACTCCAACCAACACTGGCACAGCACAGTCGAAAGTGAGTCTGGAGTCGTCCTTCCTGAAGCCTTGCAAGGAGCGCTGCCACCCCCACCGCCGCCTCTTTCACATGCCCATCGTGGCCGTGCTGCCCAATTACGAGCCCTCGCCCAAACTGACGCTGCTGTTCGGCGAGCGGAGGATCGATTCTGTAGAGGAAGAGGACCGCTACGCCCTGGCTCAAATGCTGGGTGATCTGTACAGCGTGGCGGGAGCAGTGGCGGGGGTGTCAGTGGTGTCGCTCATCATGGCCTTGGTGGGCAGGGTGTTTGGGAAGGGGAGAGAAGCCGGCAACGAAACTGTCTGATTTATGAAAAGCTTCGAAAAAAGTGAACAAGTAACCAAAAAGTTGCTTTCCATTTACTTCAGTTGTATAACAGTTTGCTCAAGCCTTACTTTTGTTTGATTAAACAATAAAATATTAGAAACTTATTCCTGTATTGTCAATTGGAAGCGGAGCATAGCTGTTAATTTATTCCATGCATGGGTTTTACACCAACATTTTCAAAATAGTATTGTTGTACCATTTTTATGCCATTGTGGTGTTTTGTTCTTTGGCACATGTGAGTTTTAATATACTGTATATGTTGTATATGAATATCATTTCAAATGCTATTTTAGGAATAAAAATTTTAAAGTAGTATATACTAGTTGTAAACTTTGAAGGAAGTAAAAAACAATACTTGCTTTTTATACTTTGTACATTATATTAATAATTTTAAATAAGTTATGATTCTAAATATACACTTTTCTATTATTTCTGTAAAGACGGGGTTGTACTCAATCGTGACAAAGCAAACATAGGAAGAACTGGAGGTAATTTGCTAAAGTGGGGATTTTAGAAAGTGCTCAGTGCAACTGTGAAACCCTGTCCAGCCTATAGGCCACATAATCCAAGGTTGGCTTATAAACGGAGCTGCTCTAACGAAGACTCTCTGAATCACACATCGGCAACCTTTTGGGGAGCAAGAGCCAAACAGCTATGCAGTATCTCGTATGAAGGCCTTGCCATTAAATAAAATGTAAATATGCTTCTGGATGTTCAAAGAAGAAGAAGGAAATTATTTTAATTTTATTTGAACATAAGCAGCATAAAATTTTCATTAATTGCTATATACTACAAAAGTATAACGTTTATAAACAGTAAAAGAAAGAAAGTGACTTAATGAGAAAATTAGTTTTGCTTATTTTGATTCTTTGCTTATTTGTTGGTTTTGCTTAATATTTGCTTATTGTTCGATAGTTTCTCCATATCAGGTGAAATACTATGACAAGAGCAGAATATCATCCAGTTGGTCGTTACTCAACATTGTTCTTAATTGACTTTTAGTGTATTTAAATTTTAAAAACTGTTTATAAGCAATATTATGTATTTCCAAATAATGCTGTCATCAGTTTCGCATTAGTCAGGATGTTTTTACATTTTCCTCTTGACAATTTAGATTTTTTGTAGAAGTCAGCACTTGATTTCAATAATTCATTATAAAAAATAAACTCCGCCTGATATTCTTCTCCCACGTGCTCCACTTCTGTTTCCTAAGGAGTAACACATAACTTAAATTCATTTTCATGCCGTCGGAAATCAGCAAAACGGATGGAGAAATCGTTTCTCAAATCCTTAACAGTGCTCACAAAAATGTTACAAATGTCTCGTATTATATATTTCTTGTGGTTTTGAACCTGTGATTCCCACAATGGAAGATTTCTTTCAAAAACAGTAATGTGACCAATCATCTCAAATACAATCTTTCCCTAAAGTTCGAGATTCAAAGTGTTCATGTCAGTCTACTAAATAAGCTAACTTGACAATCCATTGTGGAAGTAGGAATTATTTTGATCTTTACTCTCTAAGAACATGGAAATCTCTTTTCTCAATGCATATACTCGTCCCAGCCTTTTTCTGTAGCAGTGTCTCAAGCAGGGCCACCTACCGGGGAAGGCATCAAACTGCAAATTTTTATACATAATCTAACGGAGTTCAATATTAACAATTCTTATATATTATCCAGGTGTTAGCGGGACAAATGAAAGTCATCCAAGGGACACATTTGTTCCGTGGCCCTGAGCTGCCGACTTCTGCTCTTGATTCTAGAAAATAATCAGACTGTGCTCAAATGACCATTGCGGTGGTGCGATAAGATATGAATAATTAATTCTGAAGTAAAGAAATAATTTTTCCCCAGAAACATGTTACTATTAGGTCACACAAATTGATTGATTTAACAAAACAAAAGTTATCCTTGATACATCTGTAACTAAATGTTCTATTTCACTATACCTTACTATGAAAATACATTTTTTTTGCATAATTTGCGGCACCACAGACTACACTAAAGATCTGTTCTCGACCAACTTTTTAAAAATTAAATTCGCTTTTTTTGAACTTGAATAAATCGTATCACTGTTTTAACATCAACGTTCAACGTTGATTCAATTAAAATGGTACCACGTTGATAAAGGCTTGCTTTTGTGTTAACATTTAGGATATTATAGGTGATAACAAATGATAAATGAGAACGTCAAAAGATAAAATAATAAATGACGCCCTATAGTCAAGATAGAGACTTGGCTAATAGCCTAAATATCTTAAATAACAAATATATGTATCTAATGCATTTATAAAAAATATTTACCTTGAACAACAAATCTGTTTATAAAAAATGTTTAAAATCAAATAATTTTATAAATCCCAAATAAGATTTTAAATAACAATGATAAAATTAACTAAAATGTCAAACATATTTATTGCAGACAGTGCTGGCCTTAAATATAGGCTAAATAAGCTATAGCGCAGGGCCACACACCATCTGGGGGCCTCATTTTTAAAATAAATCGTTATTTTATCATTATTTAACACTAATTAATCAAAAAGAAGGGCCTGAAACTTCACATAGCTTATGGCCTCAGCAAGCGAAAGTTCGGCCTTGATTTCAGAGGTTCGCTGAAGGAAATTCAATTAGGTCAATCTGTGCTACGAGAGGTGGCAACATATATATTAAATTAATATAATTGGGATTTGTTTTAAAAATTACTTTGCAAAAAGTTGCAAAATATCGAAAGCGTATGTCTGCCATTAAACACTCATGTTGAATTATAAACTACAGTTTGTTGTTGTTATACAGTTTGTTTTGAGTTTGTGATGCATGAAGACGCGCGCTTCGACTAATCTTACCAAAAAGGTTATTTATCTCAAATATTTACAAAAAATGAGTTCATAAATCCTATATAAGATTGACAGACCTAGCTATAAGTGTTAAGCAGCAATGATAGCCAATATTTTTTCTAGATGTTGCCAAAATCTAGGTCCACGAATGAAATAAACTTTCATCTCAAACTTTCGTACATTGTTAGTACTTTTTGCGATGGCTTTTACTCAGATTTATCCACAATTTGGTTAATATTTCTTGAATAAAACACAGCTCATTTCTGACACCCTGCTTTAATATATCTATAAAAAAATGTCATTGGTTATTTACATAGATTACCGGTAAAAAAATGTTAATGATTTAATTTTAAACAATATACCATTCATTAAAAATTTACACTGAATATTTTTAATTATAGCCATTTATGGAAAAGTGAAATAAAAAAGGCTGCTCCCTTATTTCAGAAAAGTCGATTCTCCTAAAAAGCTAAATTTAGAATTTGATGGAAAATCAGACGACCTGTCAAAATTTTTCAGCCAACCGTCGTTTTGTACTGAAATGTACTGACATTATGGCAAAATATGAAGTAGTTTTTAACACGATACGATTTGAAAATTTTAAATTAAAAAAATATTCAAACCCATAAAAGAATACAAATGTATTTGAAATCTGAAAAAGACGACTCAATTAAAAAATTGGTCGAGCACAGGCCTTTAAAGTGGTCTGTGGCTGGTTCCGACTAGTGATCTACCTCTGGGACTGGTAACCACAATTCTGTAACCACGTTTACCACAGTTTGTAACCACGGTTACCACAGTTTTGTAACCACGGTTATCACAGTTTGTAACCACGGTTATCACAGTTTGTAGCCACAGTTATCACAGTTTTTAACCACGGTTATCACAGTTTGTAACCACGGTTATCACAGTTTTGTAACCACGGTTATCACAGTTTTGTAACCACGGTTATCACAGTTTTGTAAAAACGGTTATCACAGTTTGTAACCACGGTTACCACAGTTTTGAAACCACGGTTATCACAGTTTTGTAACTACGGTTATCACAGTTTTGTAACCACGGTTATCACAGTTTGTAACCACGGTTACCACAGTTTGTAACCACGGTTACCACAGTCTTGCAACCTTTTGGAGGTACTAATTGCATAACCAGACGAAGATTGAATAACTTTTTAGGGTGAAAATATTATGAAATTAAACATTACATATACGGTTCAAAAACATATTTTTCAATGATATTATTAACCAACCTTTGAATGTAACAAAGCTATAACGAAATCATAAAGGTAAATAGTTTTTAGCAATAGCTGATATATTAATTATAATTTTCACAAAGTTAAATAACTTTCTTTGACCTAAGCAGTATATTCCTTTCAAGAAGGAGAAATTAATAATTTTACATTGTATGTCTGTTTTTGATGTAACTACAAAATATAGTTGAATTTTGTCTTGTTCAACATAACAGCATTTCGGCACATATATATTTTCTTTGTTAAAAGTTTGAGAAAACCAACGGACAATTAAGAACGCACCATTTAAGCAAACTTGTTCACTGGGATGGTTTCACTTTGTTTTGCTGTAGTTGCTTAAGTCATAATTGATTTATTTTAATATGTGTTGAAATATAAATTATAGTTAAAGCATTTTATTATCTTTCTAAACATACATGGACCTTGGATAGCTTACTAATTGAAAAGTTTAAGTTTACAACGTTTTATCCAAAAAGCACTTACATTTAAAAATTTATTTGAATAGCCTTTAAGGACGTTAGAACAGTTAATATAACAAACAGCACATAGAAACATTTTTCTAGTCTGGCGTTAGTAGAAAATTATAGCATAGTCTTTTGTTATAAAAAATATTTGATTAATGTATGAAAGCCACTTTTCTTTGCAATGCTTTTTCTCTATGGATGAAAAGTCATAGAACGAGCACATCGTTCTACGCTAAATTAATCATTAAACTTAAAATATGTTTCATTCATCCAATATATTATTGAATCAATGTATTCGCTTATAAGCCGAACATCATAAATGAGAATGTAGGAATTAAATGTATTCCATCATAACATATTGAATGGTATAAATTTTAAAAGTAGCTTAATCAGAAAAGCATGTTTAACTTGAAAACAAATTGCAATGTTCATATTACCTATTAAGAAACATTTGTTGAGTAACATGGTACTAAATTACCTTGAAAAGTAGTGTTTACACTAAAAGAGTTGTAAAATTTTAATAAAATCTTAAATGATCCATGCATATTTTTAGTTTACTTTTCCAAATGTTTTGAGATAAACAGTAAGTTATTTTTTTTTATGAATTTTTTTCACTTTGAATCAGTTTTTATGTAAGTTTTCATAATGTAAATGCAAACTCATGATATAAGAACAGTTACAATGTTTATTTTCTGTAAACCAGAAGAGCAATGTCATCAAAAGGCCATGCAAGAACATCTTTGGCTGAAATTTTTAGATAAAACAGGTTGATTTTGAATAATTTGAAACCTTGTATATTTACATTATTGTTGAGAATTGGAAGCCAAACTGTGGAAGTAACAGCTATAGCTTATATTTAACTAATTTGTAAACCTATGTCTTATAAGTTTCTTGTTTTTCTTACGAGCAAAAAAACAACGCAACGATCCAGATGATTTGAGAAAAGATTTAAGAACTATTAATGTGTTTTCAAATGACATAAAAACAATAAAGTTTAAAGAAAGAACGCATAAGCAACATAAAAGATTATAATAGCTTAACGCTATTACAGTAGAACTCCTAAGATCCGGACTTTAGCATTGTCCGGTTCTCAATCCGCGGTCCGGTTCACAGGTAACATGTTAAAATTATATATGCCTTGAAACATTTATTGAGAACCGGACAAAACTGAAGTCCTTGCAGATATTAATGAAAAAATTGAATTTACAATGTTCAATGAAAACAAGAACACATCTGACATATAAAGATAGTGGTATTCAACAAACAAATTTATAAACTATGTTGTAAAACATAAGTTTGTGCACTTCTTAATACCACCTACATCACATTATCTAGAAGGATAACATTACAATTACAAAAAAAAAACTACAAAAGAACATTTAATTAACAGTTCATCCTTTAATTGATAAAGAAGAACAAAGAAAAATAATATAGCACTATTATATAAATTACCAAAGAAGAACAAAGAAAGATAATACGACACTATTATATAAATTACTAAAGAAAAACAAAGATAATACAATATCATTATAAAAATTACTAAAGAAGAACAAAGAAAGATAATAGAACAGTAATATTATATAAATTACTAAAGAAGAACAAAGAAAGATAATACAACACTATTATATAAATTACTAAAGAAGAACAAAGAAAGATAATACAATACTCTTGTATAAACTACTAAAGACAAACAAAGAAAGATAATAAAACGGTTTTATATACATTGGAAATTATTACGTGAGGTTTGCGTTCCTTTCTTGGACGACGACATTTTAACTGTGGGCAGAGAGATTCCAACTTCATTGGAATTTCTTACGTGTTATTTGGTTTCCTCTTAAGGATGGTGTCTGGCTTAACTGAGGGAAAAAGAGGAGACAGCTTCATTGGAATTTATTACGTGTAGTTTGCCTTCCTCTTCTGGATAGTGCGAGATTGAATTGGCTTATCACCTTTGATTAGTATTGTTTTTATTTTTAACTGTGTTTTTAACCCGTTTTATCATTGGACTGTTAGTTAGATAGAGTATAATCTTCGTGATTTGTAGGTGTTGAATACCCTCCGGGTGCAGCGACGGGTATAGCCCCGTGTATTTATATATTCATTCATTCCTTATATACATAACTTTGTTCACGATTTTTCTGAGCATACAAAATACTAAACATAATTTTGCTCTTGTTTGAATAATGAAGTAAATATTTTACTTTTAAGAAGAATGATTTTTTAAAGAGAATAAAGAAAATGTTTTTATTTTATTGATAGAAAATAAATATGATTATCTTAATTTAATTAACTTTTATAATTTTAACTATCCTCTTTGTCAAGTGGGCAGGCTGATTTAGTATGGACGTTGCGGTTCGTGCTCAAACTAATGATCATCTGGTTCGGCCTGTTGCTTCATCTTGATTTTAACTTGATTAAAAAGTTAATTTAAAAAGTAATTTTTAGTTATTTTCTATCAGTATCTGTTTTTCTTTGGGCTCATCTTTGGGTCATAGCCCTTGGTTCTTCCAGAGTGAAACTTTTGTCTGTTCCAGAACTCAGTTTTTTAGTGAATGGTTCAACTCCCACTTAGTCTACCAGTTAGTCTTGCTTATTGACTGATTTAGTATTTATTCGGCGTTTTTTCCCCTTGGTTTCGCCCCCCCCCCAAAAAAAAAGAGCAAAGAAAGATAATACAACACTATTATATAAACTAATAAAGAAGAACAAAGAATGATAATACAACACTATTATATAAATGTCAAAATGCTAAGCAGTTGGAAATAATATAAGCAATATATATATATATAAATCTGAATATACAAAATGTCAGATTAGATGATATTCTAAGCTCTTTCCTCCAGTAGAATATTAATTTATAACATCTACTCTGTATGTTATATTGTAGCAACGTTACGTTTTGTATATTTATAACATATAATAAACTAGAAGATAAAAAATAATTACATAATCAACAGTTTAATTTAATATTACAATAACAAAGAATTGAAAAAAACAAGTTGATCAACACAAATATTATTTAACGCACGTATTAGAAACAAAATATTATTAGTATCTTCAGGGATCATTTATCATTTGATTTGAGATACCGAATCAGTCTATCATTTTTGTTTACCTCTGACACCTCTTACAGAGATCAGAATGAATTTAAAAAGGGTATATCTGATTCTGGTTATGAAGGAATTGATGATGTGAGTGTAGGCTTCATTCCTTTTCTTTATATTTGTATCTATCAATCAAGGTAGTAATGTGACTACTTATGAACAGGCTAGAAGACTGTTAACGAAACTAATTATTAAGGAAATAAATAAATGATGTTTGTAAACATCCTTTTCAATCTATCTAAGAGCAAAAACGTTGGTTAAGAAAACCGGAGATGGTTAAAATTAAATTAATAAATTGCAAATGTGCAATTACATTTAACAACACACGTTTGAAATAATATCTTTATCCGCGCTACTCAAATATATATATATATATATATCTCTAGTTATAGGTCCGAAACACAAATTAGTAAATAAATACTACGAGGATAATCTATCCCCAACAAGTGAAATT
>JARUHE010196242.1:0-13602 GCA_031471125.1 Archaeomysis grebnitzkii | reverse complement strand
TACTAACGTTGAAATGTTCACATCAACAGTGGCTTGTGCATTACTTGCTTCAGTGTTGCATAAATGGCGAACAACTAACCATGATTAAAATGTTCATTATCGTATGAAATAAATGAGCTCACCAGTGTCAAGATTGACTCCAATCTCGTTGTTGAAACCTTCGTCTTTCATCTGACAATCAATTTTGATTCCAGCATTTCGTTCCCTAAATTTGACACCTTGGAAATGACGTGCCAATGCTTCTTGCATCGTGTTTTCTAAAAGCTCATCCTTGAATGAAACAATGGAAAGAAATTAATTTCATTAACTGTAAATAAGATAAAATAGAAATAATTCACCTCTTTAATTTGACTAAAAATTAGAACTAAACCATTACATATAAAATATGAATAAGTAATGATATTAGACGAAAAGATCTATAGGAATGGTAGCAAAAAAGTGAAATTTTAGGTTTATAATACAACCACACATTATACACTTTTAAGCAACAACTATTTTAAAGAAAAATAAGAATACCTTTTCTCCAGGAAGTTTTGCTTCAGAATCATCCTGAGGATACATTCGTGATACCTTATCCTTCAATATCTTATGACCTTCTGGTACCATTTTCACATATCTGAAATAAATCAATTTGTTCAAGATTGATGTTTATTTAAGCGCTTTAACGCAATTATTATTTATTTATTTTATTTCCTTCACAAGAAATAAAAAACTGTACAACATTATCACTAAAATTTGAATGATTAGGTTTCATAAGCTTTTACATTGAAAACAAACTGTAATGAATTAATTTTTTCACACGACAAATATAATATCATAAAGTCTTGGTTCTCTCTTCAACAAAATGTTTTATAACCCGATATTGCACTCACTGTTGGATCGAGTAGAACCACCACCACACGGCATCTCTGCAGTTGAAGCGAGAGTTCAACCCTCCATCGAGCAGATTCGGGATCAAGCCATGTCTCAATGTTGAAGCGAATCCTAATATAATCCACCTGAAATTATTCAACAGTTAGCAATGCAAAAAATTACTCCAGATAATTTAGAGAAAAAATGGAAACTCTTAATTATGAAGACCTGAGCTACTCTATTATATTTAAAAAATATAATCAACATATTTGTATAAAAGTTTTCTTTAACAGTTTAAAAAATAAAACAAGAATTAATACAGATTTGTTAGTTAAATTCACCTTGCTTCGTCAAATCTTCCAGTAATTAAAATATTTCTTGAACATTTTATAAAAATAAAACAAGAATTAATACTGATTTGTTCATAAATTTACCTTGCTTCGTCAAATCTTCCAGTAATTAAAAGATTTCCTGGAAGAGCGATGAACGTATCTCTTCCCCAACTCCTCATGTATCCACAGGAGAAATGTGGAAGTCCTGCACTCAACGTGACTGAGGCTTGGAACTTCTTTCCATCCTTCTCCATCAGTACAGGTGGATGAGGCAAGGCCAAGTTGGGGGAGAGTGGAGGCAGAAGAGCACTCTTTACCACTCCACAAAACTGTACTGAACATAACCCAAGAGCTTTGGCAAAGTCTGAACCACTGGAGATGAATCTGAAAATATTTTACATTATAAATAACTTCAAAATAAATTTTGTTGTTCAAATGTTAGAAATAAATTCAACATTGAGGTTTTCATAAATAAAAAACTGATACATACTCTGACATCGATGACCATGCATGGTTAATGAGAGTGAGATAAACCGCTGTTATTATAGAATCAAAATACGCTGGAATCAAGTATCTTGGTATTTCTCTCAAAAGTTTGAACACATTCTGAAAAAAATAATAAAAATGTATACAATTGCACTTTTTAAATAGAAAAATTATTCTTCAAATAACCAAAACTAAGGACAATATTAAAACTAGTCAAAAAAAAACTTCAAATCTTTTGAAAACTATAGAACTTACAATAAACCATTTCCCAAGTTTTTCGGTTTTTGGATCCAGTAGAAGTCTTCCACTGATGTAGTCAGGCATCCAATCTCCATCTCTTAGATTGCAACACATCGGATGCCCAAGGTCGTTATGAACACGAATCTCGCTTAGAAGAGAAATAAAACCTGTTTGAAGAGGATTAAAACTATGTAAAATGTTGTGGCAGGAAATAAATTTATTTAAAATTGACAAGTTAGGATAAATGATAAGCACTTATGTAAACTACTTAATCACAGTTATTACACAATGTAAACTTTGTATCCATATACATTGGAGACAATTACTCAAACAACTACATCAAAGTTATCATTAAATAAACATTGCTAAAAAACTCAAAAACGAACCTTGCAGTCCACAGTATGGAATGGGTTTGAAATTGGGAATGTGGTAAGCTCCCCATCCCTTGCCCTCGTCCTGTTCTTCCTGGTCGCATCTGTACAACACTCGATTCAAGTCACTCAAAGTCAACTCCTGGATCACTTCCAGCAGTTCGGAGTTGTGTGTCGTCACTTCGGAAATACGTTGCTGCAGGGAAAGAAAAATTGTTAATGTTGTCATTGGTAAAATTTATAATTTTATTTATTTCATCATTTGATTTGTTAAAATTTCCAGAAATCAAGATTTACAAGCTATCAATTTCCGGGTTAGTTATTACTGTAGCATGGGCGATTAGAAGTTGAATGTTAATTAGTGCTTATCAACTAAATCAATATATAAAACATACATTTTTAATTCTAAATAACTTCAACATATAAGATCTTGGACAAATTGACAAGATCAATTATACATAAGAAATATTACAGAACTGCAACATATAAATACAAAAATTAAATCATCTTTTAGAACCAACATTCCAAAACAATACAGACATCATTTCTGAAAATGTATTATATTAATAATACCTGAATAGTTATTTAAATATTTGTTTAGCAAAGTAAAATGATAGTCATAATGATGATAAAACGTTAGAGTTGATTTGTTTTTAGAAGATCAAAATTGAATGGAGGCAAACTTTAATCCACATAGAAAGGCACAAAACCACCAAAAGACAAGAATTGCTGCAGTCAATTACAATTTCTATAAGATTAAACATTGTACATCCCATACGATAAATTGTTACTATGTATTAGTATTGTTAACAAGATAATCTAGGTTAGTTTAGTATGAATATCTAAATTAAGACTTGAGAATACATAAACAAATGTATCATATCTCATTCCCACATCTTAAATAAAAAATTAACAAAAGCCAGACCTCTATATCCACAGACCGTACTAGAACTACTTTAATGTATTTTAATGGGAATCAAATTTTTATTGATTTAAAAGATTGAAATTTAAAAGTTTGATGAACTCTTTATTCTCAATAACTAATCTTTGGATCTGATAAGAAATAGACAATAAGCAAGACAATGTTGAAGATAAATACATTAGAGCATTATTCAGTGAAATAAACTAAAAAAAAATGTTAATGCATCAGCACATATAAAGTTTTCTAAGAAAATAAAGACTTGACAGAGTAAAACTCCGAAATATATTTTTTGAATACGAAAGGAAGATGAAATGTACAAGTTTGAACAGAATCCCATATTCATTGACATGCACCCTTTGTTAGTTGTATAATGACACTGGTGATGTACTTACTCCTTGAGCCTAGTTTCGTGAATAGCATGAAAAAAAGGAATATTTATGATTAGCTCTCAAACAAATTAATTGGAAGTAGCCATTATTGATTTAATGGGCATACAAGTGTTCAATATTATTTTAAATGACTGGAGTTGTTATGTCAAACATAAAAACAAAATCAATGTTATAAACAAATTATGAAGGCATTTTTTATTTAAATTTTTTTTATTAAAGTTAGGATACAACAAAAAAGTTTTAATAATGAAGCTTAAAATTGGAGAACTCAAAAGAGGGGAAACGTACCTTGTAGCCAAAATCAGATAAGATGTTTCGGATCTTGTTTACAGCCATCTGTGCTTTTGGTTGGAGGCTCAATCTGAAAATTGTATTCATTAATGTGGTTAAGCAAATCCACAATTTTAAGATTTGAATACACATATAGCACACTTTTTTTAAAATAAATATGGTCATACAATTAATGAATGATGAACGAAATGAAAGAACAAATTTAAGGTTAATTCCAATTAACAAACCGAAAGTTTACCTAAATGCAATGACAGAGCCAGGCTTGAAGTTGCTTGTGTATTGCAACTCAATGGCAGGAGCATCTTTATTCGACATTAATTTCACCAAAGACGAATCTTTTGGTTGAATTTTCTCCTTCACTTCAGCAACGATTGAATCGAGGCCATTGATGTATTTGGGGTCTCTAGTGAATTTTCCGGGATTCTTGCACTTTAAATCACTGAAAAATAAATTAAAACTTATCAATACAATATTTATGGAGTGCTAAAAAAGACAAACTCGGCTGCAGCGGTGTATACAATATCCAAGTATTATCATTAACTATAATATTTGAAGTATTTAGACAAAATGTACAAATTTTATTCAAACTTACTCCTCATTTTTTGCTTTCAGTTGGAACTCGAAGATGATTTCATCAAGGCTTCCTTGCACTTTCAGAGGACGAACAAACTCGCTCTTAATGCTCGAGGGAGGAACAAAGGATGTGTAAGCAGCCAAAACAATGCTCTGATGTGTTACTGGATTATGTCGAGTCACGGTGACGACATGTTCGGTTACTTGATCCACAAACACCTGGAAAATGTTTGAAAAATTAAAAATACAAAATAATTAACTTTTTCACTTTATTTTAACAAAAAATCTATCATGGTCACTAGGAGTAACATTGCTTGCTGTGAAAGATATTTTCCACCAAGTATGTTTAAGAATGATAATGTTTAATGATAATGTTTAATGATAATATTTAATGATTATGTTTAATGATAATATTTAAGAATGATAATGTAAATGTCAAGGATATAAAATAAACTTTATAAATTACTTGATTGAATCCTTTCATTCCCATTTCATGATGAAGGTCATGGAGCAGCTTTTTGCACTTGATTATTGCGGTTTTGCTGTTCACAAAGCCAGGTTTGTTTTCGTTTTCAGACCAAGATTGATAAAACCTTGACTCGTCAACGACATGAACCTGAAAATTATGTTCAGATTTATCACAAATATGTTGCACAAGTTTTTATTTTAAAAACTATTTTTAACATTACAAAACATTAATTAAATTAGTTGAAAATTATAAATTATAAATGAAACAAATAATGAAAAAAAATTACACGTTACATAATAATTCAAAATGTTCTGTCAAAAATTGCTTAACAACTGCAACTAAACCTATAAAAAACTGGAAACTCACCTGATGCGGCACAACCTCATCAAAGCCTCTCGTGCTGCCAGACGCACAACATGCCATGTTGACCAAGGCAGTGGAGGGCAACATGTCCCAGGCAGTCCGGGTCTCCACAGGGGACGGGTTGTCATGGGTCACGTCCAGGAAGATGGCGTGGGCGATGGAGGGCACCAGAGGCCTCACTGGAGGGAGTAAGAAGGCGCCGACGGGCTCACCGCCGTAGCGGAAGACCAGACGACCCTCTTCGTTGGAATTGGGAGCTGACATGGCCTCTGGAATGAGATTGGTTTTATTTATTTGCATTTGGTTTATTAATTAATAAATAAATGGAAAACGCAAATCAATAAAATGAAATAAATTCGTAACTCAAATAACGAATGAAACAGAAATCAATCAATCAATAAATAAACAAAAACTAACAAATGTCTAACAGCAAACAAATTAAATTTAAGTTCATTACTAATAAACTAATAAAATAACTAATAAATTATTAATAAAATAACTAATAAATTACTAATAAAATTACTAATAAAATAACTAATAAACAAAAAATAAAATAAAGAAAATTCATTACTAATAAACTAATAAAATAACTAACAAAATAACAAAATAACTAATACATAACTAACAAAATAACAAAATAACTAATAAATAACTAATAATAAAATAAAGAAAGTTCATTACCTCTAATAAGTGAATTCAGACCAAGTCTGTTGACGAAAATGTTGTCAGTTAAATCAGAATTTGTGAAAAGCTCAGCAATGACGTACAAATCTGGATTTATTCTTCTGGCTGCATCCAGCATGTACTAAAATTTTGACATTTTTAAAACACATATTAAAATTTTCAAAAGATGTTTCAATGATCACTTTTTAAATTTAAAAACAAAAATCATTTGTTCGAACATGAACTACAAAATAAAATAGAAACTCACCTCAGCAACGTGGATAGGAGTTGAATGGCAGTTGTCCAGTCTGATCCCATGAAAGGTTTTGGCCATATCTTCGACATAGCGTTTCATGTGATCCCACAAGTACTCGCTGTCCTCGGGCTTATCTCCGTATCTAGAAAATTTAATTTTAAATTACCATGTATTCCCATCCACAAGAAATACATCAACAATATGAATTATTTTCAATATATTTCTTTTTAGTTTCAAAAATTTACAGTATAATGGAAATTAAACGACTGTTAAAGATAAAAAAAAACAATCAGTTTAAAACAAAACATTACAATAATAATAACTTTTTCATTGACATAGGATTGTATAAGCAAATTTAAGCTTAAAGAGCATAAAATAAAATAAATAATCACCTCAACTTGACGCTGTCTCCCCAGGCAACAAGTTCTCTACGAAGATAAACATCAGATCCAGGTTTAGCAAAATCTTTCAGAGGATCGTCCCCCATCACCCAACCATTGTGAGCCATCATCAGCTTAGCGGAGGCAGTGAACGTGAGTTTCTCATCTTCCTCAAGGCTAATGCCGTCTGCCCCACAATGGGTGAAGTACCTGAAGAGGAAATGTCATTCAAGATATTGGTCAACAATTTCAAATACATTATTTTATCAACTATGTAATGTGGTAGGCTGTTCTATTGCGTGTGGTGATATATTACGCATAACTTTAAATGAAACTCTGATTTATCTCAGTTTTGCTTATCAAGTTGTGTTATTATCATCTATAGCACCAACGATTTTTTTCAATCATGTACAGATTAAAACTAATTAAAATATAATTAACCTTAACAAATAATAATAAATGTTTATAGTGATATACAATTAAGCTCTCCACTTTTTCTTTAGTTTCTCACTTGATTATGCATAAAAAAACAAGGTAAAAAATTATCACTCAACAATTGGCTTCTATTTGTTTTGTGAGACAAATAAATTTAAATCAACACATAGTGACGGTGTGGTTTAAAAAACATTGTGTATGAGGTATACGCGATCGAGCACCCTACCCTACATGTAAAGTATGTGAATTACTTACGGAGGTACTAATGGGTACTTTTTCGAAACTTCTGGAAGTTTAGGTCCATCAGATTGCAGGCGATCATACCTTTAAAACAAGTTTGCATTAATATTTATATTTATGAACATAAAAATATTTATATATAAATAATTTATCATATGTTCCAAATATGAATTGTGTTAAACAACATTCCAAAGTGAAAGAAAAGATTCCTCAACTCACCTCACAGTTCCAACACAGCATTCAACCGCTTTTTTAAGATGGTCATTAATTCTAACAATTTGTTTCAAATTAAGTTCATTCAAAGCATTTTTAAATTCTGTGCAGCTTCTCTGTACTCTGTCAACTTCGTTGCTGCCTTCGGACCTGTAAGACATCATTATGCATTATAGAGGTGATTAAAAGTGGCATTTACATTGTAAAAATATCAAGTACAAAGAAATATATTTTTTTGAATTAATATCTTTAAATAATTCTTTCATTTTACTAACCAGATAATATTGTAGTATTTAACAGCCAGGTTCATGTCAACTGTGCAATGCTTTCTTCTGAATTGTGGATCAAGAATCGTCGTCAATTGTTTGTGCTCATAAGGACTCGACTTCGACGGAGGGTTGTTCTTTATCTTCGCCTTGAACTCGTCCAAGACTTTCTCGACATTAATCGTGTAAAATTCTTGCAACTTTGCTTGTTGCATAAACGGCCCTCTTAGATGTTCAGCCAAGGCCTATGAAAGGGGAACTTGTAAATCATAGCAAAACGGTAATCATAAAGATAAAAATCTAGTTCCAATCATATTTATATCAAGATAAAACAATATTAACATGATTTAGTTTTCTAAATTACCTGAACATGCTCCTCAGTATTCAATTTTTTAGGAACTCCCTTTTTCTCCAGTTTTCCTTGAGCAATATCCAAAGTAAGATTGAACAACATTCGATCAAGAAGATATGCAGGTCTCAGATGAGGAGAGTTAGAGATGTTATAGACACAATCTGGGTGTTCTTGGATCCAAAGGCTTTCGTTTGCAGTGTGGTTCAGTACAATATCAGTTAATGATAAAACCTGAAAAGAGCAATAAATTAAACTGTATTCACTTCTAAGCATAGTAATACTAATGTTGATGTCCACCAAAAATAAACAATAAAACAGATTTTTAATCTGTGAAAGAGATTCACACCTTCCAATCTTCTCTCATTTTGTTGACTAATGCTTGGATGTGAGGCAGGTTTGTTGGATGATCAGTTGTGCTGAACGATGGATTCAATTTGAGTTGATCGGCCAAAGAGTAGCATGATTGAGAAGCACCAAGTTCCTGCAAGCAAAAATAAACAACATTAGAATGTTTGAATAAGAAGAATGTCGTTTGAGGTATCATCAATTTCTGAGAGAAAAAAGTCGAAATATGTTATCATAAAACTATTAAAGCTTGCATGTTATCCAAATTACAAGCACATCTGGCAAAACTTTTTAATTATATATAAAATTAAACTTTTTAATTATAAATGAAATTAGTAATTTTATTTATAATTAAAAAGGTTAACACAAAAACTAAAAAAACTCACTTGAACCGGTGTGAAGTGGATCATGTTGTACCCAGATTCCTTGGCTACCTTCAGTCTGTCGGACCACTCGGGGAAAGGTCCCAAGCACTTGGACAGCACCGTTTGGCACTGGACGCAATCGAGTGGCACGATCTCCCCTTCGGATCCAACAGTCAGGGTTGGGTCGACCAGGAAATATCCGGAACCTTGGCTTCTGTCACGCTCCTCCCTATACAATACATCAGAAGATTAGGATTTGATCGGTTATACTTGGAGGGAAGTATATGTTCCATACCACAAAGGTTGTATTCAGTGGTAAATTTGACGTAAATGGTTTACATTAAGCAATAAATATTTTGTTTTATAAGTTAACACTTTAACCGTTTCTTGTAACACCGGTGATACATAAATCTAATACATAATATGGAGTAAGCTATTAGATTTATGTATCACCGGTGTTACAAGAAACGGTTAAAGTGTTAATCAATGAAAGTTATAAACTTGGACGTGAAAAGATACTCACTGATCATCGTATGTGAAGTAGTAATGGAACGAGCCAGCCTTGATGATGCTCACTTCCACATACAAGGCCGTGTCGTCCCCTCGGCTGTCGCTGTCGCTCTTCCAGTGAAGCTTCCTGTACTTGTTCCTCATGAAGATCTCGTCCTCGTCCTCGGGATGGTTGGTGAAGATCGTCACCTTCTTGCCAAACATGCTGGGGCCGGGTCGCAGTTGCAACGACCAGCCTGAAAAATGCAGTCGAGTTAAAATATTTGTTTTTGCTGATCTGGAGGCATCCAATCAAGGGGTCGGACTACAGAGTTATTAGTTTGCTCTCGAGACAGGAAACTGGTAAATATTTTGTTTTAAATTATTTATTCTAACTAATTCATTGATTGCGTTTGTTGATCAATGAACATCAATAATAATTCATTGGTCACGTGATAAGATAATGGGTAGCTCTACTTCAGTATACCAGCAACTGGCTCAATGATCGATTATAAAAAGTTTTCCACTTTTATTAACGCAATTTTTAGTGTTTGATTGTACTTATAAAAATATATTCTAAAAGGTTGTCTTTTTTATTATGTTAATGTGGATGGTGCGTTTGGTGGAGGGTGAAACTTGCATATCGCTGATCATTGAACAGTGAACGTAATCACTAAGAAGCTGTAGTATATTGTACAGAAAACTAGAAAATAGTTTTAGCCTTTTTGTAACGCCGGTGATACATAACTAATGGCTTATTTCATATCAAGTAATACCAGAGATATAAATTAAGTTATTTTTTTTTTAATTTTATACAAACAAATGTTTGTCTTTATAAATTTATTAAACACAAACTAACTTGATTTGTATCACTGGTGTTACATATGCTGGCGAAAGCCATTAGAGTTATGTATCACCGGTGTTAAAAAACGGTTAAAATGTCAAGTTATTTCAATAAAAGCTAGCCAGGATTCATTTAAAAATCTATATAAATAATATTTCCAAATATCTGGACGATGTATGAACTGTTTTCGGTGAACTCAAAAACAGCCTTTAATAAAATTCGTTTTTTTTGTTAAACTTATAAACTTTTTATGATTTAAAAATCAAATTTATGTAAAACAATAATATAAAATTTGTTGCCAACCTTTTTGCAATCTAAAAAGTGTCGAGTCATGGAACTCTTGATGGTTCAGCGTAAGAACGCGAACCTGCGTTTGGTGATCTGTCTTCGCCATCTTGGTTTTGTGTTTAGCGCCAATTTGTTTGTTAGTGTCGATTGTTGCTACAGGCTGGAAAGTGGAGATTATTTCAATTAGTTTACACACAAGTAATACAACGTACAATTAATTAAGTGTTCAATTAATTCAACGTACAATGAATGAAATATACAATGAATAATATAAAGTTAATTAAATAATTCAAAGTATAATTATTCAAAGGAGTTACAAATCAAGGCGTTGGAATTTGTTCATCTTTTCAAAACGAACCTTTTCGATATTTGATGGCTTCGGCTCGATGATTGGAGGTTTCGGTTCGATGATTGGAGGCTGAGTTACAACCCCTTCAGTCTCTTGCACGCCCACCTTGAAGAAACTCGCCAGTTTTCTGTCGGATGGAACAATGAGTAAAAAAAATTGGGGAGTCGCAGCTTTTTATATGGACAGAGTGAATTTATTTAATTTTCATTAACTTTGTTAGGCTTATAGTAATAGATGGCAAATGTTTATCATTAATTAATTATTAATTAATTAGATGGCAAATGTTTATCATTAACTTGAAAATATAATTCTACTTTAACGAACTAAGTTTTAATTAGTTTTTAGTAAGGTTTCAAAAAATCTAAATATTCACAAAAATATTAAAATATAAAAATTATAAAAATGTTAAATAACTTTTTGTTAGGTAAGACAAAGTGTAAAAAACAAAAGGTTATTATAAAAATTAAAATTCTACAATAGCAAACCCTGTTATATGTATACACACCAATTGACCTAAATTACATAAAAACAAAATGTATAGCACCACCAATTTGTATAGCACCACCAATTTGTTAATCCCAATTGTAATTGTTAGACAAATTTCAAGCTATGAATTTCAAAAAAGTTTTAAAGTAACAATCCACCAATAAAAACTAATTGAATATAAAAGTGAAATTTCATAAAAAATTAGTGGTACTCCGTTCTTAAAACTAGAATTATGGTTTTTCAAACACACGATGGGAATGTTTCAAATACAGGAACCTGCAAATGTTGTTAGATGTATTTACTATTAAAAAGTTTAAGCTTAACAATAAAATTCTTAAATTATATACAACCAATACACGTTTGGATTATTGTGTCCAAATTAATTTTTATATGTACAAAACAAAGGATTTCTCATCCTACCCAACTAATACAAAGCAATGTCGGATTATGTCCACTCGATTATGAAAGCAACTGGAATAAAAGCCTTTGTTAACCGTTCAAGACCCAACGACCAAATGTACTTCAAATGTCTTATTATTTTCAAAACCAAATGTTTACAAAGTTTTTCAAAATTTACTGGAATGTTTATTACTGAGCTAACAACTATGTATATAGGCATGTGTACATGCAGGATGAAATAATTGGTGCTTTTCTCGCATTTTAGAAAATCCTTATTGGTAAAAATACAGAATAGCTGTCCCCGTATGTATAATGTAATATATTATACCTACTGGGACAGCTATTCTGCATTTAGCTAAGAAGGATTTTTCTATAAATACGAGTAAAAAGCACAAATTATTTCACACTGTGTACATGTATATACATACATAGGTATGTGTACATGTGTATACATATACATACACGTATATATATATACATAGGTATGTGTACATATGTATACATGTAAATAAACTTATATACATACTGTATATAAAATGATTTTGATATGAAAACAAATGAAGGACCAACAAGGTGTAACTTTGAAAGACTTTGTAAGGTGTTTTTGTGGATGATTCAAGACCATTCATAGTCCACCTCGATTCTGTTTGGCGTTCGACGGAGCTTCTAGCTGGGGATCCGGACGAGGCAGGTTCCTCTTTTCCGGCGACTTCTTTTTCACAGTTCTCTACGAAGGAGTTTTCCTTCCATGACTCGGCACTATTTTGGGTCGCATCTTTCGGACACGTCGACGGTTTCGTTGGATTAGGTTTGTTTGAATCTACTTCTAATGCGGGTTTATGCTCAGGTTTGCTACCGAGTGACTTGACTGTGGACGGTTCCTTATTTTGTACTTTAGTATCACAGTTTGTGCTGCCGTCGTTAGGCTTCGATAGGGAAATTGCTGCACTAGACGTTTTGTTGTTGGCAATTTCATTGAGCTGCTCCAAAATATTTTCCTTAGACTCAACCTCATTGGTATGTTGTTTATCATGGTTAAGCAAACCTATTTTGACAGAGGGTGTTTTTGGAGAAAATTTGTTCAATGGTGTAGAATTGTTAGATTCATCTCTAGATGTTCCATTAGACAAAATAGTTTGTTTTTGTACAGCACTTTGTTCCCTTGGTTTGATGAAAGACTTCAACCCAAATCCAGTGGAGTTGACGGCAGATTTTGTATTGCGTGAGGGAACATAGTCAGATGACCTCGACGATCTAATTTTACGGGCAGGTTTGGTCGGCTCTTTGCCGGACTCGTTCTGACGTTCTTCGTCTTGCTTTAGAAAGATGTTTGCCTCGTTGCCCGATGTGCTGACGGGGGAGGGGGAGTAATAATACGACCTCCGTCCCGTAACATTTTGGGTTCCTTGTTGGAGCAATGCTTCATACACTCCACTTAAGGGGCGCTCACTTCTGCCCTTCCTTGCTGGGCGAAGAGGAACCGTTGGTGTAGTTGACGAGTTATTTTCACACATTATTAAGACGCAGATGATCGTTTAACCAGCAGCTGCAATGTGTAAAGTTTAGCAAACATTTTAACTTACATAAAACACGTTGGTCAAAATAAAACTTTCTATGGTATAGATTCCAAAAAGGACAGACAACTCTTCATACATACAGAAAAATAAAAAGTAAATACTAAAGTATACACATATGAAAGTTATTATAAATTATAACATAACTTTGTGATGACGGTTATAATAAAATGAAATTCAAGAAATTAGGTAATATTGAAATTATTTCACTTATATATTTAAAAATGATGTAAACAATGTTGGTAAAAAAAACTTGAACACGCATATGACTTTGCGGGCATTAATGTGAAGGCATTTTTTAACCTGCTGCCCTCAGCCGTCCAGGGTTCGCTCTTCAAACCACATGAACAATGGAGCCTTATCCAACTGT
>JARUHE010196131.1:0-13602 GCA_031471125.1 Archaeomysis grebnitzkii | reverse complement strand
ACATATATATGTGTGTGTGTGTGTGTGTGTGTTTGAGTGGCGCGAATAAAAATTTTCTTTGCGACATGTTTTAATAAACAGTATTGCATAGTTGCAATTTATTTATTTTCTTTTGGCCTTTCCCAAGTTTCTTAAGAACATTTTTTATTAAGAAGCAAGTTAGAATTGTTTATTGTTTCCTTAACTAGTTTCGCTAAGGTCATCTATCATGTTAACAAGAAGAGTTATATTATTACAATGGTTAACAGATATAAATATACGGAAGTTAATGTTGCTACACTTAAATATAAAGAATAGATGTTAAAAATTAATACACTAATGAAGGAAATAGCTCAAGAATGCCACCTAATCTGATATTTTATTTATTTAGATTATGTTGCATTTCTTTAATAAATATTTCTTCTGTAATTTCCAATTGTTTGCCATTTTGGCATTTAGATATAATTGCTTTGTTATCTAAAATTATTTTCATTCGTCTTTCTTTAGCATCAATTGAAGGATTATTTATAATCAAATGTTCATTTATAACATCTATTATTTATATTTAATTGTAGCGACATTAGCTTCTTTATATTTATATCTGTTATCCATTGTAATAATATAACTATGTTTGTGAACATGCTAGATGACTCTAGGAAAACTAGTTAAGGAGATAATAAACATTATAAATTACGTTTGTCAACCTCATTTTCAACTTGCCTCTTAATCAAACAGTTATCAAGAACATTAGACAAAGGCAAAACAAAAATTGATAAATTTTCAAATATACAATAATATTTATTAAAACATGTCTCAAAAAAATATATATTTTTATGCGGTGCCGAATTCCGAACGCTCCAGAAAATGTACTTAAATCCGAGTGCTCTAACATAAATACGAAAATCTATTTTAGTTTATAAATAAACGTTGCATTGTATTGGATTTTATTCACTCTTCTTAGACGTCTATACACTTTATTTACATCTAACAATAATGTTCCCACACTCATTTAAAATATACATAGATAACGCCAGATAAAAATTGCGAATGCATATATAAAGTATTCACAGTAATTGAAACGTATGTAACAACAATTTTAATGATGCTTTCGAAAACTGTAAAGCGACATTGTTTTGCATCAGTGTTGGTTTCCAAACGTATTCTAAATAATATAGTGTCTATATCAGAAAAACAAACCAACACGCTTGATAAATGTAAATGTATTGTTATAATGTGTTCTCAACTCGTAAGATAATTTATACTTATGAAAATTGCGACTCTCTTGTAAGTTTCGCTAAAACTGGGAGTTATAAATCTCAATAGCACGGAAATTTGTAATTTTAGCACAAAATATTACCCATTTTATATACTATTGATGGAATATAGTATTTGTAGATGTAAAATTTGGATAATACTGTCATATAACTATTTATATTGTGTAATAGTTACTATACTGTACATGTCTTTATATTTACACCTTTTTCGTATTATAATTCTCAATTTTAAAGGAATGCATTAAAATTTGTTAATTTTTCATATATGGGTAAAAAATTTCCGAAAGTCATTTCATTGTGAATTTTTTTATAAACCAAAGATTAAAGTCATTCTGCAGGTTTTATATTGAATAAAAACTGTTTAATACAAATTACGTTTCGTATTCTTATTTTCAAATTCTGCCTGACTTAGATTATTGTCTTTGTTTTTGTAACTTTAATTATGTTGTATGTTTTGTATATTATGTTTGTATTATGCGTTACAATGTTATATTTGTGTTATAAAAACTATAACAGTTTTACATAATGACGTTCAAGGAACACTGAACTTGTGAAGATTAAAATTTAACACAAGAAGTTGAAAATATAATATTGAAAACAAAACATTGAAACATTTTAAAGAAATATTAAAAAATATGAAAAAATAATCCCTGAAGATTATAACTTTGGCAAACAAAGGTATCGATATTTTTCAATCCATAACTTCCAACTTTGTAAAGTATTTTTGAGAATTGTAATCAATAGTTTAGAATAATAGCTTGACCCACAACAAAATACACTTAACCTAAGCGAATGGATTAAGTCTTAAATTTAAAAATTAAACATATTTTTTGTTATATAATGTTGTCGTTAGATTCATATTTGTGCGTTATCACCAACCATCTCAAAACATTATAAATATGACGTCACTGTGGAGCCACAAATCAGGTTAATTGATTTTTGCGTAAGAAATAAAAGTAAAAACTAAATGAAAAGAAGGAAAAGAAGAAATACCAGAATCTCAATACTCAAAATATCAAACTTATATACAACATTGAATTTAAAAAAATAGAATTGAAATAATAAATTATTGTTAGTATAATACTTGTCGAGGTTTATGAAATTCCACATCTCTCATTTCACTCGTCTCACAACGTTTCAAATTCATTCAATGGTGCTCGTGCTTATGAAACAACTAACAAGTTTAAGATATGATTATGCTTAAAAAATAATTTAATTAGTAAAAAAAACCTAAAGAAAATAAAATGATAAAATAAATAAAATATAAAATAAAATATAAAACAACTAGCAAGTTTAAGATATGATTATGCTTAAAAAACAATTTAATTAGTATAAATATAAATAATAATATTACCAACAAAATTGATAATTAATGATAATAATAATAGTTTTTACGTCAACATTAATAAACACTTTCTGTTCCTAGTTTATAAATTGCGACGACATTCAAATTGTAATGAGAAAATAATTAGGCACTTCAACACCGTGTCTCATTATTTACAAAAATATTTCTCATAAACGTTTTAATTAAGGAATTCAAGATGGCTGAAAGTTTTCTGTTGTTTGTTTTTTTTCAATTTCTTTTTTTATATTTCACGTCAAATCGATACAACTAAGATAGTGTAGGTGATAGGCTGTTTAACACCGTGTTCCTCTAACAAAACTTGATATATGGGCATAACTAAGAGAGATGTAAACTACATTGTTACATAAAAATTTGCAATTTTAAAATTAAGTATTTAAAATTTACACATGCAATAAAAATCTATAAATTTTCAAATATTTATACCTCGATTTCATTAGAAGAAACATTATTTGTTTTTCGTTCTTTGTTTATCAAATTTGATAAGACTAATAACCATGAAAAAACTACAATAGTTAATTGAAAACTTATCATTAGGTCACATCTGGTAGCCACGGCAACCAAATTGTATTCACAAAAACTTTTTTTAATCAAATACTTTGGAATCCAAATTAAGAAAATGAAACAAAACGTCCGAAAATGTATTTTAAATTAAGGTCGTTCTCACTCCTTCTTCCAAGTGACGCCGCACTATTTTCTCTTTTTCTTGAATATTCAAAAAATCATTTTTTTATCGTTGTTCATTTTTTTTATTTAAGCTAAAATAAATAAAAAATGTAAGTATTGATTTGTCAACAAAATAGTGATGGATGTATTTTCTAGGACTGATTCTAAAATTTTAAATAAGCACCTACCAAATTTCAATAAATTGCGCCAGATTTATGCATCGTAAGTCGAAATGCCTGTCAGTTGAGAAGACAAATGACGTTCGTAATGAATGTTTAGGATATGTTCTTACTATTTAGCTCAAGGTTCTATTAATATTCCAAATTAGGTTATCAACTACAAAATCCCAAACGATTTGCAATTCACTTTTACTGATTTAACTGAACTATACTCTGCTCAGATTATCCTCCTTGGAGACGCTCTCTTGTCTGACCTCGCATGTCCTGGTCACAACGCAGCCATGGTGACTATTGTGGACAATCACAATCATGGACAATCACAATCATGGACAATCACAATCATGGACAATCACAATCATGGACATCTACTCTAGGGACACGCGAGGATGGCCAGTCTACAACTTTACTTGTATATTAATCGTTTAAGCTCGTTCTTTACAGTTTATAGTCGTTGTGTCCCTTTTTTTCTTTGATTTATTGGATAAGAGCCGTGGCTCATATGCATCTAAAATTAAGTTTGTATTGTCTTCTGATTTGTTAGATTGAACGACTATAAGCTATACTAATTATATTTATTGTATTAGTAGTCCGTGTTTTGTATGGAGATAATAAGTAAAAAAGCGCAAATTAATTGAATTATCTTCCTTTCTCAAAAGCCAATTAAGGTTCGAAGTTGTACTGTTATTACCGTATTACTTCTGTTCGTCCTTGTTTTGGCTCATGTTATGTTAAAAATCAAAATCGTTTGTGGAAAAAACGGACATACGCTATGATAAAGAGTGTTTAGGCCAAATAAAAACAAACGTAACCCGACTAAAACGAGTCTGATCTAGAGTTTGAACGGTTAACATCCAGACTTGATAAAAGAAAGTTGTAGATATGATTAGTAGGAGTATTCAGCAGGTTATGTCACTGTGTGCCAAAAAATGGCATTGTTCAACTGATGAAAGGTTCATACTTGTTTTTAATTGTTTTGTTTTCTAGCAATTATATTATCATTCAGTGTATATACTGTATATACATAGAATTTCAATATTGTTTTTATTCATTATTGAAATTGACTTAAATATTTCGGCGTTATTTCTTAAGGCTTTATATGAAAAAAAAATGATTTCATTATGTAATATTAAAATATTGAGCAAAACAGTATAACTATGTATACTTTTCAATTTATTTTGGTAAAATAAAAATATTTTCAACATCAAAAACTTATTAAGATATTCATAATTAATTAATAAACATATTTTTGAAATGTAATACCATACTTTATGTGAAATGCCAGTCAATTAAGGCCTATATAAAAAATTCAGTTCCTAAATTGAAATAATTCAAAAAGAAGTAATCGTTGTTCAATTCTAATAAAAAAAAATCCATTTCGATATGCCAACATGCAGTTCTTTCTTACATTCACATATTACAAACGAAAACTAGTTATATCATTTAAACCTAAAATAGTTCTATAAAGTATTACAAATTTATGTTAACGTTCAAACTTACATTTAATTTTTAAAAAAATTGTTGGTAAAATCTATTTATGTTAAGCAAAATTAAATGAAATAGATGATGTTAACATATAAATTCTACAAGACTATTGATTTAAATTTAACCAACAAAAATACGATACATAATTTTAACCTAAATTGATATCACAAAGAAAGAAATAAATAAATAAAACACCTTTGTTTTTTCTCAAATTCAAAAAATGTCAAGATCTTATATCATTGTCTCCACAATTTAAAATGCAAGACAAAATTAGATAAAATCTAGAAATGTTTTTCTACTGAAGAAATTTATTCTTACATTTCTAAATTAATTTTAACGAATTTAAACAGTTCGATATTCCACATTTTATCCAAATTCAATTATCTCGACATGATTAAACCTTTTGTTATTATGTTTGGCTTCCATTTCAAAGAATGAAAGATGGAATCTTGTAGAATTATATATCAATGATAATAAAAATTTATTTTTTCATAGAAATCGTATTGTTACCCTTAATCTATATGTATATCCTTACTGAATGTCTATCCTGATCTAATGTCGGTCAGAAAACAAGAGTCGTCGTAATTTAAATAAATATTTGAGCTACATAGCTTTTAAATATTCAGTCATCCTTGTAAATAAAACAACATTATACGAAATTTATTTAATTACGTTTTAATAATTGAAAATAATAAACAAAATAATTCAAAGTTGTATATTTGTATACATTTTTTGGGATATACTAAAACGGAGAATAAGTTATTGTTATTATTGATATAGTTAATTATATTATTCTTGCTATCGCTATTAAACTAAAATGTTAATATAGATTACAACATTATTATAGATTGTTATGTAAATTTTGCTTCTAGATTACTTGATTGAGTGTAATTTATATTATTTTCATAGCCTACATTGATAACTATGGTTATGATTGAAGTTCAGATAAAAATATCCAATTAATCTTCTATGTATAAATTGTGAAATTAACAATCATTTAAAATGTATAATCAATCTCTAAATGTTTATATAAAGATCAATCATTATAACTTCAATAAGAAGCAATTCATTAGTGATGTGTCGAATCAATTTAATATTTAATTTTCAAACGAGTCTACAGTTATAATAGATAATTACTTTCAGTATTACTATACGACTTAATGAACACGATACATATTACGATTACAAAACAAAATACACACGATATATCTTACTTATTATGAAACAAAAAAATATACACAATGTATTTCCCTTATTATGAAACAACTAAATATACACTATATATTTATTGTTATAAAAAATATGTATGATGTATTTTTAATATTTTTATTATACAATAATATACAAAATACATTTTATTATTACAAAACAAAATATTTTTGTTAATATATAACAATGTGCATGATACATTTGTATTACCATAAAACAATATACACGATTCATTTTTATTACTATACAAAAAATACACTAAGTATAATTTTGTTATTATAGAACAAAACATACAGTACACGTTGTCTTTTTATAAATACAAAACAAGATACACACGACATATTTTCATTAATTATAAAACAAAATACACGGAATATAATCTTATTATTATAGAACAAAATATACACGATGTATTTTTATAAATACAAAACAAGATACACACGACATATTTTCATTAATTATAAACAAAATACACGGTATATAATCTTATTATTATAGAACAAAATATACACGATGTCTTTTTATAAATACAAAACAAGATACACACGACATAATTTCTTTAATTATAAAACAAAATACAGGGTGTATAACCTTATTGTTATAGAACAAAATATACATTATTTCTTTTTATAAATACAAAACAAGATACACACGACATATTTTCATTAGTTTTAAAACAAAATACACGTTGTATAACCTTATTATTATAGAATAAAACATACACGATGTATTTTTATAAATACAAAACAAGATACAAACGACATATTTTCATTAATCCAAAACAAAAGGCATATGAACGGTATATTGTAACTGTTATAAAACAAAATAAAAACTTACTGAAATCGTTTTCTCCACTTCATTTTTTCTTGATGGTATGGTAACGGTACCAAACAGTTATCTTCCAAATAATGGTACCAATTTTTGAGCAAAATTGTTTATCTTGGTATACATTTCACAAATTGTACAGACATATATTTGGTATCGTACCATAACTACGATATGTACTGTACCATAAATACGGTGTATATCATATCATATAACATTCATCTACACAAAATACTTCAAATTGCAAATATGTGTACAATATAATGATATATATCCTAGTTATGACTGTTGTTATTTCAAATACGATTTGAAGATATAAAAACTTAAAAAAATGATTGTCAGTTTCAACTTTTTATTTGTTCATTATATATCTTTTACATATATAAACTCTGAGACAACTGTGTGGCTCCTTGATTAGTTCTAGGAATCTAAAAATGATTTTCCTGAGAAGTCAAATCTGTTTTATTTTCTATACTGGATGAACAATCTTGTATACCAAGGAGGTAAAATCTATCTCATGTCCAATAAAAAATGAACGACCTTATATGTCAAGGAGGTAAAATCTATTTTATGTCCTATATCGAATGAATAACCTTATACAACAAGGAGCTAACATCGATTTTATATCTTATACCGAATGAACAACCTTGTTTATTAAGGATGTAAAGTCAATTGTATGTCCTAAGCGCATGAATACTCTTGAAAATCACTTAAATATATTTAGGATTGTATAAAAAATAAAACATTTGTAATGCCTTTTCATTTTTTATAATTTTTGTTGAAATAGTATTCTTTTAATTAATGCTATTTTTTCGAGTAAAAAGATGGAAAAGTATATTTCAACATAGTTTTTTTTTATATATAAATAAAGATAAGATAAGAAAAATAAATCATTGCATTTGACACCACAATCAACAAAAATGACACATCCTGCATTTCATCCAATGAATGGAAAATCAAATCTTACTAAAAAGGAAGACGAAAAAATTTAAAAATAAATCTTTATAGGACTTCAATGAAATATTATTTAGAGAATGTTTCACTTTAGAAGTTAAAATGTCGCTAAATGTAGAATGCCTTCCATAAAATCAAAAACTAGAGTGAAAATACATACATGAACATTTTCTTTAGAAAACATATACAATAACCAATAAGAAATTAAAAGCTATTTTGAGGATGATTTTTTCTAAATAACTGATTTATAGGTAAACTATGTTTAAACAATTTTAATTACAACAATTAATAGCTTTTTTTAAACAATAACTAATTTTATTTTCCAAACTAATAATTTTATAAACAGATTAATCCGATAAAATGAACGAGTAAATTGCTTCACAAAGTAATCTCAGAAAAATTGTGTAAGCTGAGATTTGGAAAAAACCTAAGCCTGTAAATTCATCAATCTTATTTCATAAAAATAATTTAATTTGTTTATGTATACTTTTCTGTTGAACATATTTTTAAAAACTTAAATGGATACAAAAACGAAACCTTTCATTATTTAAAAGAAACAATCACAAGTTGAATTACTTTTTTTGGACTTGAACAATTTTTTATACAAATATTTTCGACAACTTTTTGTAAAACCTTTCTACCAAAACAAATTAAAAAAGATTAATGCTTTATGGGAAAAATAAAATTGAAAAGTTGAATTTTATTTTCAACCAAAACACGAATCACGATTTTTTATTCAAGAATTATATTTATTTGCAGTGACAATACAATTGTATGATCTATATTTAATTACTTTATTTATTGTTTCCCAATTAGTTAGTTTTTTCTTGGTAGAGTTGAAGCCATTTTCCTTACACGTATATATATGTATATTTATAAATATATAACTTATAGATAGGTGCCATTTTTGAAACCAGCACTTCAAGGTTATCCAAAATCAACCACCAAGGCCACGGCAGTAACCAAGGTTTAACCAGTAATAGTGCATCAATTTGTTTCAATGTAAAAATCAAAAACATGAAAACTAAACTTTAAACAAAGAATGAAATGTATTTCATTCTTTCAGGAATCATGCAGTTAATGAATATGCAAAACTTGTTAATTATTGCAATGTTTACCTAAAATTATTTTACATCGGTAAACTTGAATTCATAATATAGTGTTTTTATGTTTTCATCAAATTGTAATAAAAACACGTTAGGTTTATTGCATACTGTGAAGCTATACCAAAACATAAAAACCGTTCATTTTTATCCTCCGCAAGTTTTCAACCAGTTGGGTATATACTGTACATAGAGCAAAATCTTTCCATTTTCAAAATGGAAAAATACATACAACCTCCGTGCAAATCTATGTTACTTGGTATCACAATGAACAATATAAAACAACTTGGGAAGTTATAGATTTAACTAGCGTTATTTGACTCGCACTGCATTCTATAAAGTGGCATAACAGAAACTGTATAACGTTGATATACATTTTGCAGAGACGCATGCTCAAGACGGACCAGAGCCTTATATCATGAAGAAATGATAGAAAAACGTATCGCTGAAAACACACTGTTTCCTAACAACATCTTGGCTTTGAGAACTACAGGGTGGCCAAGAAGTCACTGAGTGGTTGCAAAATGCTGCCATTTTACTATTAATAATTATTTATTTTTCTATTACAGATATTGCATAGCACACATCTTGGAAATTAGTCATAAATAAGTTTAGCGTCGATGAACGTAGACAATTTGTTAAATTGTTTTTTATCAAATTCAGGGGTCAATTATTTTAACACAAAGAGCTTATCGACGTCATTTTCAAGTGAGAGATGGTCCAGGTGACAACACAAATCGAAGCATCGTTCGTCGTTTTGAACAACATGGAGCAGGAAGGGACCGTCCGCGAACTGGGAGACCTCGCAGTGTCACAATAAATGAGTCCAGGGAAAGAGTGAGAGAATCATGAAACATCGACAGGACGAGGTTCCACACAACTTGGGATATCTCAAAACTTTCTTCAAAATATTCAGCTTAGCTTAAAATGTTTTCCTTACAAAGTGCAGCTGGTCCAGTACTTACAGGCCGAAGATTATCAACCTAGGCTTCAATATACGGTCACAATTCAAAAATGGGTTCGAAATTACCGACATTTTCTGCGAAAATTGAGGATGTAAGATGAATCACATTTTCATTTGAATGGATTCGTTAACACCCAAGACTGCCCATTTTGGGCCTCTGAAAATCGGAAGGTAATTCACCAAAGACAATTACATCCTGAAAAGTGCACGATATTTTGTGCAATGACGGTGGATGAGATTATCGGGCCTTATTTCTTTGAGGATGAAGACGGAAATACTGTCACTGTGACTGGAGTACACTATCGGACCATGTTTGAAGAAATCCTGCGCCTAGGAATTCAAAATAGGCCTAGATTCAACCCCTTATTTTTATAAAACAATTAGGGTACTTATTTATGATGAATTTCCAAAGTATACTCTATATAATATCTGCGATAGAAAGAAAAATAGATATTAATAGTAAAATAGCAGCATTTTGTAGCCCCTCAGTGACATCCTGGCCACCATGCACAAATAAAGGGAGATCGAAACAACATAAAAATGCGTATCGGCAATACCATCGGCACAGGTGTTCAGTGCCGATGGGGATTAATTTCTAAAATACTTATTAAAAAAAGTAAAAATGGTCAAAAATGTTATGGTCTAATCGATTATTTTAGGTATAAATCATTTTTATGTTATACAAGTTTTCTGACGCGAACACATTATGTACATAACGTTTGGCCAATTTTTTTGCCATAAGTGAATACAAACGTGAAAAAAATTAGGGCCAATACATAACACCTAAAATCATTGATATGAAACATTCGCATTGGAGTTAACAATGGCTGTTGGAATGAGCATTGTCGGTCCGATTAGATTATAAGTTTTTTCAAACTCACACTACTTCCCCCCCTCCGAGATCAATGTCCGTTCCAGAAACCATATGCATATTAGTACAAGAACAATTTTTGTTGAGTTTTTCTCGACTTTTTGATGTACAAATACAGACTTTGTTTTATGTATTTAATGTCAAGTTTATTAATTGTATATGTAAATAAAATCATATCAATCATAAAATGACTTGAACAATATGTTTGCCATCGTTTGTCAATTTTGAACTTGTAGTGTCTTCTTTCATTATATAAGAAAAAAAACTCTTGAAAAGAGATTTAATTAAATAAATAATTTCAAGAAAAAATATTGTATATTAATTAAATAACATTTATTAAAACTAATATAATTTTACATGATAAATCATATACCTTTATGAAATTGTTATATTATATTAAATAAATCCGGTTACAATCACCAGCATTGACTAGCATTGCTGTGCGAGTCCACCATTGTTATGGTTTGATCTATATACTGATTGGACATTCCAGCATAGTGTTCATAATAAGCAACCCTTGTGTTACGATAATTTTCAAAAAATTAGTTTAATAAATTAAAAATCACAAAAAAGAACAAAATCTAATTTTCAAAATGTCCATACTTATATATGTCTTTACATAATATATATACTGACAAAATATGTTGTGCACATAGTATATTTTAAATATTAAGCAAATAAAATTCAAAGTTTTGTATATTGAAATTGACTTTTATTTGATATTTACAATTTTAAAAGATTTCAATATCATGTATGTATCATTCAGTTGGTGAAAGCTTGCTTGACTTGATAGAATTAAAATAAAACCATAAATACCATGCGTGTTCATTAAGCCATACAGAAGTATAGAATAAAGTAAAATTTAACAGACATTGAGAACGGTGTTTGTATCACCGTTCAACTTCCACTGGAAAAAAAATTCTACAAAACAAAAAGCAAGAAAAACAATCGTTGGTAGAGTAAATAAGTAACACAAAACAGGGTTTAAATAACGGCTGTTATACTGGAAAGGCTACACCACGTGACCTCGCTAAGAAGGTGAAAACACTTCAAGAATAACTTTTGTATTATTTAATGATGCACGGTTGTCGTCTACACTATGCAACGGAAACAAAGTAGGCGGACGTTGCATGTGTTGCATGAACAAGCGAATGAAAAGACATTATTCAAAATCTCCCATTTGAAGCCTTGACTTCTCCAAATTAAGCCTCAATCAGATTATCAATGAATAGACTACAAGACGAGTAAGACCCATACAATATAATTAAAAATGAGACACATGTGAATTCATTTTAAAGATATAAAACAATGAACCTTAAAACAAACCTTGATAAATAGATGGAAACATTATTGCCTTTATATTATTCTGATGAATTATGAAAAGTATAAAATGTTTACGACACTATATGAAACAGTTGAGCTATTCAGAAGCATGATAATAAATTCATTGAGAACAAGCTGATCTCTCCAAACTTTTGTTCATCGTTTTTAGATGAAAGTTTTCTTTATGGTTTTACTCTTATACAGAACATTGCTTTCAATTCCGGCTTTAAGGAAAATCATTCCTCTTCTATTTATTCTGTTACATTTATTACTTTTTACTTATTCCATTCCTATTTTATTTATAACAGTTGTTTAGTTATTCTAATTATAGAAATTATTTATTTTTTATATTTATAACAATTGTTCATTTAATTTTGTTTATAACCATTATATAAGCAAACATCTTTATTTGATCACGTCTACATTTAATTTAGAGTTACGAGATGTAGTTCACATTTCCAAAAGAGCTAATTATTTATTTTTATGATACATATTTTGAAATTGAAACTTTTTAAAGGAAGAAAATGATACGTTATGGACTTATAGTTAGTTACTGTTTTGCATCATATATTTTCATTTAGAATAATATATTTTAAATCAAACTTAAGAAGTTGTGTAGGCTGGTTTGTTTTCAATAATTATTTTATAAAATTAAAATTATACTTTTTATTGGTACACTTAAAAAAGCTTATACACACATATTTACATATATAGTAACCACCAAACATAGCGAACGAATTTGAAAAAATAGAACTTCACTTTAAAATTTTTAAAATTCTGAAGGATATGAAAAACAAACAGAAACAAGAGTTATAACTCAAGATTGGACTATAAATTGTAAGTGGTATACAATTCATTTTCTTGTATTACCTCAACTCGTTTTGACCTACAAGTTGACTATCTTCTGAAGTGTGATTTTATTTTGAGCTTCGATGTACTTCTCTTAAGCTAATTAAGATGCCTCCCTGGCCTTACCCCAAGAACCTTCTATACATAAACCTTCTATAAGTTAACATTATTCGATAGACGTGGCATTGTGCTGAAAAGCAAACTTCATAAACACATGTATTCAGTACCAAGCATTATTCCCTTAGTGATTTTCTTGAATATACCTACAATATAATGATGGGCTGCCGCACAGCCAGAATCAGTTCACTGCAGACATAGAATCTTTGACATACAATGGACCGTTGACACTGCAAAGAGTTGTACGGGGAGCAGGGGCGGCTCGTCAATAGTGACTGTGAGACTGCAGCCCCCCAATTAGATTTCTTGGATACACAAAATTGTTGTTCACTTACTTACGTTTGACTATCATCCACATAAAAACACGCATTCTCATATATTTATATGAAAAACGCCTGCAAAACAATGAGGAACTACGTAAATTATTTTCGATTTAATGATACG
>JARUHE010196020.1:0-12500 GCA_031471125.1 Archaeomysis grebnitzkii | reverse complement strand
TTACTATTTCTATTTTGTTGTTTTTCTTGTTACTTCTATCTTTGTTATTCTCGGCTATTTTTATTTAGATTGTATCTATATTTGTTATCATTTTTCTTTTATTGTTTTCATTGTTATTTCTGGTTTACTGTTTGTATTATTATTTATCTTTTATTATTTTATTTATGTTATTTGTATAATTGCTATTTGTATTATTGTCGGTATCATTATTTCTACTTTTGTTATTTTTTATTAATGTTTATATCTTTGTTATTTCTGACGGTTTCTATTTTTGATTGTTTGTGTTTTTTTCATGATTTATCTTTTATTGTATTTCGTACAGTTTTTATATTTGTTATTTTTATTTTAAGCTATTCAAGTTTCAATTTATTTTTTTATGTTAATTTACTTTCAACTATTCCTATGCTATGTTGTTACAAAAATACGTATAAGTTAAAAATATAATGCAACTCTAGATATTATATTTGCGTAGATAATAATGTTCAACGTTTTTTTTAATAATTAAAATTTATCCATGAAAACGTTACAATTTCAACCTACTTCTATGTATGAGTTGTTTGTTTGAGCTTACTAACTATATACAAAATTTAACCAATGCTTAGATATTCACATAAAAACATCCTAAATAATACGTATGCCAAAGTAAAAAGAATTCAAACATAAGCAAACGTTTTAACATATTTACTATAATTTAATATTTAAATATTAAATATGTTTAGAGGATTCAAAAAAAATATGTTTATGACTAATTTGTATACAAATGAATATCAATTATGTAGCAAAATAAAGTGGAAATGATAGTTTGTGTAATAAATATGACCTATTGTATAAAACATTTGCAACTAACAAGATAAAATAAATTACATTTGAAAGCAAAACACGTCGGTTTTTTACTTATGCAAAACTATAAAACTCATATGAAGTAATGAAACAATATATATTTATATAACATAATCATGGATATTAATATTTAAAATGTATGTAACTCTTATAATAATAATTGTAATTCTTAGTTGCATAAGCCATACAATAATAAGAATAGTTAATAGCTATGTAGCTCCTACAATAATAAATCAGTATAATCCATACAATAACAATAATAATATAATATAATAAACAATAATGCATAATAAATAACGTAAACTAAAAGTTTTATATTTCATATAACAACAATAATAACTAGTAGCTATAAAGCTGATACAATAATAATAAATAGTTATATAACTCATACAATAACAATAGTATTACCTATACAATAACAATACTAATCAAGAGTTATAAAATGTATACATTAATAATGATATTTAATAGTTATATAACTCATACAATAATAATAGTATTACCTATACAATAGCAGTAATAATTAATAGTTATAGAATTCATACAATAATAGTAATAATTTAATTATTAGTTATATAACTCATACAATAATAATAGTATTTCCTATACAATAGCAGTAATAACTAATAGTTATATAATTCATACAATAATAATAATAATTAATAATTATATAACTCAAACAAAGTTGTATAAAAATAATTTAAAGTTCTCAAGATAATAAATTCAAATTAAGTTACTTAAGCATCTCATGAAACTGTAGACAAACTTTCCTCTTATAAAACTTTTTCTTTACGTGTTCCAGACTTTTCTTTTTGAGGTGTTCATTAATGATATAAAATTGTTGTAAATAAAATAATAAAACAAAAAATAAGCAATTAAAAAAGTTGTAAATATTTCAAGAAAAGGTCAAAAGAATTAGATCTTCCGTTGTTTTTGGCTTTTAATGAGTCGAGATTTATGTTTGCTAAAAATATGCAGAATTTAAATAAACTTAATGTAGAATTTTATTTTATTTTTGATTTTGTTTATAACGCTATGTTATCATTTAAAAAAATGTTATGAACTAAGAAATATGTTCTAGCTAAGGTATAGCCATGGTTTCTATTGTAAAAAACAGACATTTATCTCGTCAAAATCAAAATATAACGAATACACATTTTAAAGTTCATCAAAATTTAAAAACAAGTGTTAAAGACAACTAAACACACAACCTACAATGTTGACATTAATATGTTATGCTAATGTTCACATAACCTACGTCTTTGTACTTAAATTAAAACATTATTCATTAAACAGGTTGATTTAAATTGTCTTCAACCATACATAAAATATGGTAAATATATTATTAATCAATAAAATGGTAGACCAAAAATCAGTGAGTAAGTAAGTTAGTGTGTGAGTATAAATGTCAGTATAAAATAGACTCAAAGTTAGTATACATTATTATACAATAGTCGTAAAACATTAAATAAGACAGAATGGCTTAAAATAAAAGTAGGTTCCATACAATATAAATAGTCTGCAAAGCTGACGTAAATGCACGTACGAACATACAAACGTGTATTTAAGAGGCAATAAATTAGACCAAGTTTGACTCGACGTACAAACGGTTAGAATATTTATTTGGAGTAAGTCACTATCATTATATACGATATCGTTTGACTGGAGCTAATATTTCTTACTGATAGTATGCATTTGTATATATAATTTAAAAGACACTTCGGGAGAAAAGAAAATTTACATGAAGTCGTTTATAATATTTTATGATTACGTTCCTTCATTTTTGTATTTTATATTATATATAAAAATGTATTTTATATTATATTTTCACAGTAATATTTATTTAACGTAGTATGTGTTCGAGAGACTTGAAGTTATCTTAAAACCATGTTGTTTCTCTTACAATTAATGTGAAATTGTTAAATTGATAAATTAATTAATTCTTTCTAGTGGATGTCATAGGCTATTTTTTTTCAAAAAAGTTCACACATGGATGAAAAGTCCATTAATTAATGTTTCATTTTTTCAGGAATCAATAAAACATAATTTCATTTGAAAGAACACAAATGGTACAACTAAAAATGTTTTCAAATGTAGCTAGACATTGATAAGTAAGTATGCACAGATAAAATATATTAATTTAACCTATAGAATGAAGAAAACTGCAGAGCTAAATTAAAAAGATCAAAATTACAAGACAAAATTATTTTAAATTGCGAAGTGTTAGCGAAAAGATTATTGTTTGCTTCTGTATTGGATTTTTTTCGCATTGATGTTTATCTTCATTTATCATAGTAATTTATCGAAAATTTATACATAATTATTAAATCTTTTCTAATCACAAATCTTAAGGTTATAAATAGATTGACAATAGTACAAGTGAGATAAGCCCTATTTGATTTGTATATAGCTTACCTCACTTGTGCTATTTTTGATCCCAATATGGTGTTAGATAAATATAATCAACAAATACACAATACAATCGAATCATAAAGCCATATTCACCAATTTATATATTTCTTATTTAAAATCTAAAAAAGTTCAGACACTTTTATTGTGGACCTTATACTTGGTATTGTTATATGAAAATTGAATATATGATTATTAATGTTATATAAAAGTTGAATTTATTGTTATTAATGTTATGAATGTTATACAAAAGTTGAATTTATTGTTGTTATTAATGTTATATAATATTATTAATTTAGAGAAAAGTTTAATATATTAGTATTAGTTTTATAAAATATTATTAATGTTATATACAAGTTGAATTTATTGTTATTAATGTTGTATAATATTATTATTGTTATATAACAGTTTAATATATTAGTATTAATGTTATATAATGATATTAATGTGGTATACATGTTTAATATATTTAGTATTAATGTTATATAGTGTTTTTAATGTTATATAAAAGTTGAATTTATTGTTATTAATGTTATATAAAAGTTTAACATATTAATATTAATGTTGTATAAACGTTTAATCTATTAGTATTAATGTAATATAATGTTATTAATGTTATATAAAAGTTGAATTTATTGTTATTAATGTTTTATAATGTTATATAAAATTTTAATATACTAGTATTAATGTTAAATAATGTTATTAATGTTATACAAAAGTTGAATATAGTAGTATTAATTAAAATGGTTTTAAATGATGTTTTGTTAATAAATAAGTTATGATGAAACACAACAAAATTGAAGATATTTTTTTCAGTCAAAATTAGTAAGAATCAAGAAATTTAATGATGTCCAAATGGACATAACTTTAGGCCATGCTTAAGCAAATATTACATGTATTGGTGCAACAATTTGTTTTGTTTTCCATTTATTTTATTTTTGTGGGCGTAACTAAATAGTTGAAGTAAATTAAATAACTATATCCAAGACACTATTTTGATATTGCTGGTGTTTTAAAAAAATGAATTAATTCATAATAGTTGCAACATAGAGCGTATAATAATTAAAATTTTATAGGTAAGACAGCAATATTTTCAGTGGAGTTTTACTGTATTCAATAATCGTACATAGAATGGCCATTAAAAGGGAACACTTACAAACAATTTAATAAAAATACATTGAAAAACATCTTGTGTTTGACAATTAACGAAAAATAAGATTAAACTTTAATAAAAACGATTATCAAAAAATATAAAAACAGAATAAGTAAATTGAAAGGAATCATTTCTCTTCTACATTCAGTTAAGTGAATATTCTTTGAGAAGAAAAGGTTTAAACATAAAGTTTTATTGCAGTGTAAAAGTACATCTTATCAGATTCCTGGAAAGCATTTTTTCAACTAGACATTGAAAATTTTATTTTTTCATGATACCATTTCAGGCATTTTCATCAGTTGTGTGTATGTGTGTGTGTGTATGTGTGCGTGCGTATGTGTGTATGTATGTGCGTGAAACATAAAATGATTTGGAGTATAAAATAATAATATAATAACAAACAATAATAATTCTAACACATGAAAACAATAACATTAAAGAATAATAATAATAACAAATAATAATTATAACAATAACAAACAATAACAATCTTAATAAATAATAAAAATAGTGATAGCAATAACAAAATAAAGACAATCCCAACAAATAATAATAATAATAATATTAACAAATAATAATAATAATGATAACAACAAATAACAATAATTATAACAAACGATCCAAATAATAAGAACTTTGACAATAAAGATAGTGGTAGCATAACAACAAGAGATGATAGTTAAAGCTAGCAGTGCCACTAGTTCCTCGTGATGTAGTGCCACAGTGCTAGAGTGCCAACCCTGGACACAAAGCTCTACTGTTGCCTAGTGCTTCCATGGCAGCTTCTCTTTTCTCTTTTGTGTCTCTCTAGGCACAAGTCTCCCGGGGTGCTGGACCCCTCCACCAAACTTTCCTCCAATGGAAACGCTCTTTTATTTCTTATTCAAAAAATTCTACTTAAGTTTTCTTAGTTTCAATATTAAATCTTTTATTTGTTCATTTTATTTATTAAATAAATAAATGTTTCTGTTCGGATTTAATTCATATTTTCCGCGTTTTTTACCGACTTGGTAAAGAATATCAACGCGTCTATGAAGCAATCTTACATTTTACTTTTAAATGATAGTCAACAATTTTAACAGAATTTAAAAAAAGTCTTGCAAGTTTTCTTTCATATGTAAATATCCATAAAACTTTATCAATTTATCCTCATATATATAATTATTTTTTTATTCATAATTGTTAAATCACTCGTTTTATTTCATTTATTTATTTTATGTATATTCTATTATATAAATCTTATCTTTATGATTATGGTTTTAAGTTTTAAACATCACCTTTTAATGCTATATAAGCTAGTCTATATAATTTTTCAGATTCTACTACATGAAAAGTTGAGATGTTTACAGAATACTTGAAAAAATGAAAATAAAAGCTGTTTATAGTTCAGGAAAAATTTACTTTTTATGTTTTGATATTGTATGAGCTAATCCAAATGTTTTTTAAAGACCAGCTAAATCTAACTTTCTGTTCTTCATTTAATATAAAACAATAAGAAATGATAAGCATATCTAAGGTTGTAAAAACAATCTTAACGGTTTATTTTTCAAAATGAATTTTAGAAAAGGAACACTTTTTAAAGTGGTTAAAAGAGAATTAATATTAGTCAGTAACTTTATTATCTTCCGCAACATAAAGAAGCAAATACCTAAAATAACGAAACATTAAAACATTCATAAAAACTTTTAAAAGTTCCAAAAGAATAAATTTTATTGTTCGCAAACTTGAATTTTACGAGAAATCATTATCTGTCTTTCCTTTTCAACTTTCAACGTTTTCCTCTACCAATTGAACTGAACAAGTTCTCGCCATTTTTAATTCGGTTATTTTTAATGGGATTTTTGTGTCGTAGTTTGGTTATTTTTAATCTCATTTTTATTATTTTTGTCGCATTTTGGTTATTTTGTTTCATTTTGATTGTAGTTGTCGTAATTTGGTTATTTTGTCGTAATTTGGTTATTTATTGCTTCATTTTGATTTTTTATCTTAATTCGATTATCTTTTATTTTTTCATAATTAGGTTATTTTTTTTTAGTTTTTGTGGTAATCCAGATGGTTATTGTTATATTTTAATTTTGATAAACTGTTTTATTTTCTTGCTTTGTGTTATTTCCTTGTTATATTTTGTTATTTTTCATTGTTTTTTTTTGTTATTTGTTACCATTTTATAATATTTTTGGTATTTGGTCTCTTTTTTGTTTTATGTTTTATGGTTTTAGTATAGTTCATGTTTTGGTTTTGATTCTTGTAGATTTGTAGTTATTTTTTTATATAATTTGATTGTTTGTTTGTTTATTTTATTGAGTTACTTTTTTGATTTAGTTCAGTTTAGTTTTTGGTCAAAACCTTGTTATCTCTTCATGTTGGTTGATATCTTTTTATTATAGTTTCCTTAGTTTGTTTTTAAGTATTTAGTTCGTTTAAATGGGTTATTTCTTTGTTTAATTCAATTACTTCTTATTATTCTTGTATTTTTTTGTTGATTTATAAAGAATTAAATTTGTGTTAATACTTAAAAATAAGTTTTTAAAAAATTTTAAAAACTAAAATTTTGAGTATGATTGCAAAACTAATCAATTATTCATTTAATAAATATATTGAATGAACAAAAAACAAAATTTGTTGGGGAAAAACTCAGATATACTTCATAATATTATTTAAATGTTTTTTTTACATTAAACAAATCTATTTTAAAGTGTTATATACTACAAAGTATTTACTATTTTTTATATGAATTATATACAGTATATATTGTATACATGAACTTTATTTATATTCTATGTATGAATTTTATACATATTGTATATAACTTATATATATATATTGTATAAACAAGTTTTATATATATATTGTATATATGACTTATATATACTGTATATTGTATAAGTTTTATATATATTGTATATATGATTTGTACAAAGTGTTCATATAAATGAAGTGTTTTAATTTTAAAATACAAATGTTTCATAAAACATAAAATCAATTTTTCTTTCAAATATTTTGTTATGTAAAGTTTATCATACTATTATATCGTACAATTAAACAAATGAATAAATAAACAAACAAATAAATAAAAAGTTCATTTTAATTGCACAATTAATCTTACACATTAATTACCAATTAACGTTCTAATTTATTACTATTAATTATAAAAGGAGATTAAGTGACAAAAACCTTCAAGAAAACAGGTTTTGTATTATTAGTTATATTAATTTTATTTTTATTTCATTTAGTTTTTGTTTTTAAATTTTTGTTTGTTTTAATTGATTTTAGTTGTTTTCCGATTATTGTACTGCTATTATTACTGTTTAATTACTAACAGAAATGTTATTAATGATAGTAGTATTAGTAGTACTGGTTGTGGGTTTTAAAAATAATAGCAATAGTAGTGACAGTTAAAACTGTTGGTTATTGTAGTCGTAGTAATTATAATATAGTAGTCGTAGCGGTAGTAGTACTGTTCTTGTTGATAGGAGTAACAACAAAAGTATTAGTAGCAACTTATCAGTTTTTTTTCAATTAAAAAAACAATGAACAACCATGAAAATAGTATTAGTAGTCACAAAATACAATTTACAATATTTGTTCATTGTTGCAAAATATATTTTTTGTCCGAATATCAAAGTACGAAAAAGATAACACATATCCTTACATAGTATTTTCCATTCATATTTTTGTTTTGGAAATAACACTTTTGTTTAAATATTTTGGTCGTTAAAATTATAATTTTATTATAATACCAATAGAATAACAATGGAATCCAAAATAACAATTATAATGACGGTCAAAGTAATGGTAATGTTAATAATATGAATAAGGTTATTGATACTAAAAGTGTTAATAATACTAACAATGTTAATAACACTATAAGGTTAATAGTTTTACTATAATAATAATGGCTATAATCTTAAAGATTTAGCAATGTTAATTGAATTGCTTTGTTTAAAAAAAATTGTTTTGACATATTGAAGAAAATAAAACATAAAAAACCTAGTCAAAGAATTCATAGAAATGTTATTTGTAACTTGTAATTTCTTTTACAGAATTCACAACTTTCCATTGTATCCAACATTGAATCCTTGCATTCACGGTTAAATGTTACAATAAAAAAATCTACATTAACGTTAATTTTGAAATAATTCCCTTTAATGGAACAAATTTATTTTGAAGGAATAAGGTCTGACATATTAGCAGGTACCTTCAGATGCATTGTAATATATAATTAAATGAGATGTATAAAAAGAAAAAATCGTCTTAAATACAACATCTGAAATTTTCAGGTAAAACAATTAATTAATGTACACAACAAGTTGTAAAATCAGTTCTTATTCGTAATCGAATTTAACAACGTTGGGTTAGGCTTGTTCTTGTGTGAGTGATCACATAAAATGTCAGTTCTAATTGACACTACTCACAGGAAATATGCATTCCACTTACACCGTGAGAATGGGACAATTTTCTTTATAATACAATTGCTTAAAAATGTTAACAATAAGAAAGTTACCTTTAAAATTTCGATGGAGTTCTTTTTATAAAAAATTACTTTTTGTTTTGGGAAAAGAAGAAATATTTTAATGGTATTTAATTTGATGAAGTGAAACAAGTTATTGTAACTTGTTAGTTAATTAAAAAGTGTTTTAATTAAAACAAACAATTAAAATATAACTTGTAAAATGTATGTTTAATCAAGCAAAAGTAAATTAATTTTGCTGCGGAGCTCTAATTTATTGATAAGAATATTAATTCAATTTTTTTCTATCACAATTAGTCTATTTTTATCTCTTCGTTATCGTTAATGAGATAGATGTATATGATGTAAAATAAAACTGCTTATTACTTTCAACACTTTAACCGTTTATTGTAACACTGGTGATATGCCATCTTATATGTAACACCAGTTATACAAACATTTTTAATAAATTCATAAAAGCAAATACATTTATTAAAAACCTCAATTAAGTTTATTTATATCACTGGTGTTACATAAGATGGAAAAAACTGTTAGATTTATGGTTCACCGGTGTTACAAGAAACGGTTAAAGTGTTAATTGGAGTTACATATTTCACTTCAATTGTAAACTTTAATATGTTTATCTTTCACTGTAAGACAAACTAAAGTCCCGTTATCATGTCTTTATAAGCAACTGAAATCTACAAAATTCACAAAAATGAAACGATGAATAAATAAAGCAAAAATCAAATAAAGAAAAACGGATCAATTTGTATTTTGAGTAAAGTTTCAAAGTCGTCCAAAGTAAATAAATTAAAGAAACATTTTGTTGTCGACTTCCAAAAAATTCGAATTTCTTCAATTGAAATTAAGCGAAGATCGACTTTACCGAAAGTCTTGGCAAATACAATTAACTTCTCAGTCGAGCATTTTTTATGATTTGTATTTCGAAACGTTTTTCGATTTTTTTCCTTTTTGGTTTCATTTATTTTTTTAAATAAATTTGATTAGGTCTAAACTTCTAATTTTTATTTCCTTCTTGGTTTTCAACTAAAAGTTTTTTTAAATAAATATTATTAAGTTTAAACTTTCTTCTAATTTTTCATCAATTAACAATTTTTTTTTGTTTATATTTATTTTAATTTGAGTTATTTAATGTTAGTAATGATTTAATTTAAAAAATGTATATATTATTTTTATTAGAAACATAAAAAAATGTTTTGTGAAGTGATATTTTACTATGTAAAATTATAAAGTAGTACATTTAAATACATACTTATAAAATCTATATAATATTTGACACAACTTTCAAATGCAATGCAAACTGAAATTTTTATACCTTCCACTCTGGTAAAGTTTTTTGAGCTAAGCAATGTTTTGATATTTTAACTCTGTTATCTTCTTTTATCCTCCACTTGCCAGACAAAGGTTTATTATTGTGTTAGCTTTTTATAGAGGATTTTTTAATTTATAATTGATTAAAAGTATTTCTACAAACATAAGATATAATTATAATCAATATACTTCATTGCTCAATGTAAGCAAACAGTTTTTAAATAATTGAAATGTTGAGTCCAAAATTCCATTTAGTTTTAAATTGTTCAATATAGTTTTCACAGCAGAGTACAAAGGTAATTCGCAAAGCCTTTATGTTTTTTTCTTAAAGCAAAAACAAACACAAAACCTTTTAGGTGTAATAATTTATTCTAAAAGTAAAATATATTTTCTATATTTTTATAACAAAATTAAAAAATAGGGACAGAATGAAGCAATCAAATATATTTTAAAAGATTTAACAAAACTTCTCAAAATTTTGTAAACGTAGAGAGATGCAAAAATATTTGTTTTTCGTTTTCAGTTACAGATTGCGAAAGTCAAAAAGTTTTCTTTATGAAATTATGTATTGGAATATAAAACAATAGTGCTTTTAAAGTGAATATTGGCTTTCAATTTTATTGAATGTGCTTTATTTGTTTGCCTAAATATATTTTTATGAGTACTTTCATATTTACTACTAATTATACAAAGTACTTTTGTGCATACTGGGAGAGAAATTTCCTGAATCTGGTAAAATAAAAGATAACTGATAATAAGTTTACCAACTATTTAGTCATTGTTTCTGAAACGTTTGAGTTATTGATAGATTCCCTTGAAATAATAAGTGTGGAAATACAGCCACTAGGATTAAGACTAGAATCTAAGGTAGATATGTGGAACCCCCTTTGGTGTTTCTGATGGGAGGCGAGAGAGTTGAATTTTCCGACAGTGTGTCTACGTGAGTAGTCAATGGGCAGTGTAGAACGTCTAGGTTTGGCGTCTGAAGTAAGGAATCAATTATCCCGTAATGTTTATATGTCAACTATCCTTGCCAACATGCTAGACCAGTTCTTATAGTGCTCCGTACGGAGCCCCAGGGCTCTACGTACAGTGCGCGAGTATTTTTTTTTATTTATTAAACTTTAATAATTAAAAAACATTAAAATTGAAAATTTGTAACTGTCACAAGAACACATTAAAGAAATCTATCAATGGTGGTGGTGAGATATGGCAAACTTTTTAAGGCAAGGGCCGCATTCTGCAGCTTATAATCTTAAAGGACCGCTAGCATTTTAAGTAAAATGAATAGAACGTAAAAAAACAATAAATAAATAAAGTATTTTGAAGAAAAAAACAACTAATTTTAATTAATCAATGCTTATAAGTAAAAATTGATTATGGGGCACATTCATTTGAAAAACAAAGTTGTTCAGTGCATGAACAATGCCAAAGACTTAATGGAAAGTGTTTCGTAATTTATATAAATATAAATATAGCATTGAACAATTTAATTAAATATAATATATCAAATTTCCTTCAGTCCGAAGAAGCAAAGTTTTAAAAATGTTTTCTATTATTATTTTTGTTCTTATATATTATATACTGGCAACGCATAACCTCTGTTAAACTAGTTTCAAAAGTAAAGTTTGGGTGACGAAAATTGGTGATTGAAAAACTCAACACAAATATAGTTTTTTGTATAATGTGACCTTTGACTGCGCTACCACGGCCCGCATGTGGAAGGTGTGCCGTACTTTGGCCACCCCTGATTTTATCTAATCAGAAGCACACATTAAAAGATTGACATATATATTCAAGATATTTTTCTCTCTTACATATTTCAAAGCTCAGAGGACGAGTCTTGCACTCCAAGGGAAAATAATTATGTGGAAAGAATGTATTTTTAATGGGAAAAATGAATGCTTTAGAAATTTATGTGAATATCTTCTTTCCAACCAGCTTGTTTTGCTGAATAATACAAAAGCTTCCGAATTTGAAACATTTACAAGTAAAAAACAACAGATGCACCTCAGTCATTAAATAAATAATAATTTTAATTACTTGAGAATCTAAATTGGTAATTACTTATGCTAGTTTGTTCTTAATCCTATGTAAATTTATTGTGAAGGCTCCGCAAACATTGTTTGATAAACAATGTGGGAACCCATTTACAAGACGACTGAAGCGAAACTAGTTAAGGAAACAAAAACATAACAATTTTTAACCTCATTTATAATCTACCTATTAATCAAAAACATTCGTTAAGAAAATTAGAAAATGACAAAAGAAAATTATTAAATTGCAAAAATGCAATAACATTTAATAATACAT
>JARUHE010195909.1:0-13605 GCA_031471125.1 Archaeomysis grebnitzkii | reverse complement strand
TTTATAAAGAATTAAATGAACTATTATTCCTTATTAATAGTATCAAACGCGCGAGATTGATTTGTTCTCTCTAGTTTCATTATACTGTGACTACTGGGTTATTTCATTATACTGTAGTAGATGTTAAGAGTTCAGCCAGGACAGTCTGCAGTGGTTTAGCTTATCACATTTACATTTATAGATAACGGTATCATTGCATTGTACAGTTCTCTAGTGTGATTAGTACATAATTTATTTTAACTATTAGTATTAAATTTGATAAAAAAATAAGTTGTTACTGTATTTGAAGTAGAAAACATTCCGAGTTGGTGAAAACGTGTAATTATGTGAATGTTATGCTGTGGAATACTTCAGTGGAATTAAATTCCATTGAATTAGAAACAATTGACCAAATATCATTTTAAAGTTTCAATTTTAATTGAACTTTTAATTTACATTGTCTAATTAGTCTATTTTTTAAGTTTAGTTTTATTAACATTTCAAAGTTGTTTTTTATATTGGAAATTATTTTCATTTATTTTAACAAACACACAACGTATCTTTAATTACGTGTTAATTAAGAATCTAATCAAATATAAATGTTTTGCTATCAGAACTTTGTTTCAAACTGTAATTGTTTTGGTTTTTATATTTAGATAACTAAACACGTGATGTTTGTGTACAAAGTGCAAAATTATATATGGAACATTCAATTAAATCAATTCAACACTATTTCTTGACACATACTCTATTGCCAAATGGTATACAAAACCGAGTTTTATCTTATTAATACAAGTATGAAAGCTCACTGGAATGTAACAATGATGTAACTGTAGGAAACTCTGATGTTAAACCATCCGAATATGCATGCAACCTGTGGAATACTTTTAAATGTTGTTTGATTGTTGATAAATATGTATATTATTATTTCCACCAATGCAACTGTATCAAATAAACCAAACCTCACTATTTATGTTTATAGAAAGCACTAAACAATTCATTCATTTGCTTATCACTAGTAACCTCAATTACTGCAATATTTTATTTTATAACTTTCTTCACTGTATGTTGAATAAACTTCATAAATAAATTTAGACTAGCGCAGCTGGAGTAATCACAAATAGAAAACAATACGATCATATAACCCCAATGCTAAAATATCTGCACTGGCTCCCTGGCAAGAGAGAATTAATTAGATAATTGCTTTGCGAAGGTATGAAGTATTACATGATAGTGTCCTTATATGGCTCACCTTAAATATCAAATGACAGACCTACTAAGATTTGAGACTTTAAAAAAGTCAACTAGCATAGATATTCTCAAGAAAGGATTCAAATCTTATACTTATGCTTATACCAGATTTTTCTGAAGTATTACCAAAATTTTAATTCAGACAACTCTTAAATTTACCACATTTACTGGGTTACAAAACAGTATCACTGTAATCATAATTGTTTATATTAGAGATGTGTTTAATTTAAAATATTATTAACATATAATTTAGAGTCATGCAATAGATTAATTCATTTGAAGTACATTTAAATAATTCATCAGAAAGTTTAATATTTTAAAATTTTACCCACAGGTAAAAATGGCCAATGAGATACCAAATGAAATTTTTAGCTTTGAACAAATAGAAACCTCAATTAAAAACCAAAATGGAGATGATTATGAACTTAAATCTTGGAAAGTTGAGAATTTTACGCAGAAAGGAGAAAATTATGGCAGCTGGGTGGTATGTATCACGGCGGAGGTAGTGAATACCAAGAACCAATCCAAATCAGAGGTATCATACATCGCCAAAGTTCACCCTATAAGCTCATCTGCAAGCCTAAGGAGCTTATCAAGCACACTTTTTGAGCACGAAGGTTACTTCTATGCCGGAATTCTTCCACTTCTCAACAATGTTCTTCAAGATTTGGATGAGCTACCCTTAAGGGTGCCTGAATGTTATTATTCTACCGTTGAACATAAAGAAGAAGTGATCGTTCTGAAGGATTTAAGGAAAGAAGGATTTATGTTAACTGGAAGAAATGTTGTCATTGGCTACAAACACTTGGAATTGGTAGTCACAGAGCTTGCAAAACTCCACGCGTCTTCTTATATTTACGAAAAGAAAAACAACGTTTTATTGGATGATATTTTTCCTGTTTTAAATAAGCTTGGTGTGCCTCAAAGCTCAAACTTGGCCAAGGAGTTTGACGTGGTCATAAAAAGTCAAATAGACGCATATGTTGAAATACTCCGTAAAATAGGAGGTTATGAGAATGGAATTGAAATTTTGTACAAAATGAAAGAAAATTCGTTGGATTTAGTTTTTCCTTACAAACAACAATTGAAACAGTCGAATGCATTCAGAGTTCTAACTCATGGTGATTGCTGGATTAACAACGTTCTATACAGGTAAGATTGAACCCATTTATAACAATATTGGTAAAAATCATTCTTAAAAAGTTATATATATATATAGAGAGACTTCTAATGATAACTTAGTTAGCAAAAGGTAATGTAGGCCTAAGTTCTTATTAAGAGTAGTATTGTATCAATTATATTCAAGTTACATTATATAGTGTTTTTAATGCTTAACTCATTTAGAAAATTATTTATATAGTCTGGTTTGTAAAATATTATGTTTATGGTTTTTCATGCAGGAAGGTGACCACATTTAAAACTCACTCCATTTTGTACATGCATTCACTAGAATTAGTTGAATTAACTCTATGTATAACTATATACAGAGGGGGTTCAAGATGTGGCAGAGTTGTAAACATTTCTCTATATAAGTTCCACAAACTTTATTTCGAAATTAGGGAATTCTCCTATACAGTAGTCTATGTAAAATAAAAAGCCATATAGCTTATTTATGTATGGCTTACCTGAGTTTGCTCTTTTATAAAGGCATGCTGTGTGTCTGTGTTCGGCGCTTCTTCATACAATCAATAAATAGTTATGTAACTTGTTGAAAAATATAAATGCATTGGTCCAACTCTAAATTTAGAATTATTTAATTACAAAATCCTGTTCTAATTAGTATTATTATCATTATATTATTATTCCAACTTAAAAGTGTTACAACTAACTATGGATAACTTTCAATACTAACTCTAATGTATTTTAGTTCATGTATCTTTCAACTAAAAATAAACATATTTTTAAATTATTTATTTGATTTGGTAAAAATTAAAACATAAATTTAATGATAACTAATATATTAATAATATAAATGCAATAAATAAGAACATACAAATATTTTCAATTATTTTCGAAAACATAATCAACTGACTGAATGAAAACAAAAAGTTGATCTTCCAAAATATTTGTCAAGTGAAAATCTCATACATTTTTGTTCACTCTGGTCTAGTTGTATTGCTTCATATTTTGGATGTAGTTTTATGGCTTAATTCTAGACTATTGATTGAAATAACTTAGTTTTTTGAACAAATTTTTGCCTGAAAACTTGTAAACTTTTTATTCTCGTTAAAGTAAAGTTCCATTCTAGAATATTAATTTTGAAAATTGAAATATGTAAACATGGATATTAATTGTCCTAGTTTGAACATCTTTATTCATGAAGGTAAGTTAGCTAGCAAAAAATATTTTGCTAGATGGAAAATCGTGTATGCCGATTCTTTATCTGTGATATGTATAATTTCTTTGGTTCTTAGGTTTGATTCCATAACCCACAATTATAATTCACATAATATTTTATTGTTTTCTATTTTCTCATAAAGTGAAAATTTATTCAATTGTATTGAAACTTATTCGCAAATTAATTTGCACAACCAATTATTATTAAATATTATTTACCTGCGGGAAGGGTAACTTATCAGTGGGAGGGACAAATAAAAAGAGTATCATTTGATGAAATGGTAAAATGGACAATAATTATGACTTACCGTGAGCCGATAGCAATGCATCGACCGAGTTCATTGTTATTTAAAACCTTATTTGGGGTTTTTAAAATTATAAAATTATACAATTATTTCCTTGGGGTTTATAAAATTATTTCTTTGTAAATATTCTAGATAAGTATAATTTATTATTCAAGATAAAAATCGTTTATATTCAATATATGTAGCTTATATAGCATTGTCTCTATTTTGATTGATCATTTATTATTTTGTCATTTAAAGTTCTCATTTCTCATTTATTATTACCTATAATAGCCTATAATAATAAACAATAATTTTTTATAAATGTAGTATGATTTTCATTGAATCAACGTTAAACTCGTCACAATACAATATTAAAACATAAAATTTTAATTCAAAAAACAAATTCTATTAAAAAAAAGTTTGCCGAGAATAGGCTAATAGATACCAAACAGTTCTAGCACATTAAGTCTCTATGGAAGTCATTGGTTGTGTTTCGTGTTCAATCTGGATTTATTTTACTTTTTATTTTCTAGATTACACAAAAATCCATTTTATATAAAAAAAAATGACATCAAATGTAGAAATTAAGCTTTTTGAGTTCTAAAATTAATATTTAGTTTAATATTATTACAGAAAAAATATCTTTCGGTTGGTTTACATTTTATGTAAAACACCCTGGAAACATTTTGGACCAAAAAGTATACGAAACACGAACTTTTTTCGTTTCAAAAATGGCCTGAGAAGTACACTTTTTTGGCCCCACTTTCGGACAGAATCGGTTCCCTTAAAATACACTTTATCGGACAGATTTGGGAAAAAATCTACCCAAAAAACATACAGAGAAAAGTTAAAGTTTATTCAAGTTATTATTATTATTATAGATTTTATTATTATTGTTAATTATCTTATCTATTTATTAACTTAATTTGATAATTTGTCATTTTAATTTTAATTTAATTTTTCTACTTATCATGTCCAAGAATCGAACGCTGATCCTTTCGTTCCGCATGCGAACACGTTACTCGCTTGGCTATGAAGAAGCTGCATTCAGAAAAGAATTTTGAACATTTTCGTTCGTATTTTTTGGGGTTATTTGATTTTTTATACTTAAAACTTTTTGGTTGGTATTTTATTTTCGATTATAGGACTTTTTATACCTAAATATATGTTTATTAATAAATTATAAATAACTTTTAGATTATATCTAAATAAGTAATTTTTTAGACATTTTAAAATTGCTATACACATCGGTGGCAATATAACTAAATATATAGCATTCTAATTAAATGAAGTTATTGCAGCTATAGACTTAAATTTTTCAAATATCCTAATTAATTTAACCTAGTTATATTATAATAGCTAACAAAGTATGAATGCAGTTATTGTTATGGTGCTATAGCTATAATGATGCTATAATTACAGTAAAAACATGCCAAAATGATGTAAGCTAAAAGAATAATTAGTATAAATTATACTTCTTCTCTGTCCATTTTTGGGCCAAAAAACGTACAGTATACGCCCCAAAATGTATTATTCTAAATATAATTTATGCCTATTCAAAAGCACAGATGATGCTGATTTTTTTATTTCCTGATCCATTAGGAAGCATCCATTCATTGTAAAGTATATATGATTTTTTGTTAAATAAGGAATAAACGTACGGAATGTATACTTTTCATACAGTTTTTAAAGTGTTTATTTTAACTGTCCAAAATCGTACTAAAATCAGTTAGGTCCATATAGTCTACCTATATGTTTTAAAAAAAAATTTTTTTACATTAGAAATACTGTTTGACTTATAGGAAACAATTTAATTTATAAAATCATGGCATTTAAAATGATTGTACAGATTCGGTCCAAATCGGTCCAAAAATATATACTTTTTGGCCCAAAGATGTTTGCAGGGATCCATACCAATTTATCAGCATTTATAATCATTAATCTGGCAGCTAAACCACGCATCTGCAGACACTGGTAGCGTTCGATAAGCTTTTTTCTTGGCAGAATTCTGCAGAATTACCACACCAAAAATTATTGCCAAAATTATTTGTTTTCATTGTTCAAACCTCCTAAACCCCCCAAAATTGAAAACTTTGTTAAAATGTACGTAGCAGTAAGATAAATTTTTATATATTTTTAAAATAAGATACAGAAATGAACTCTGTTAAGTTGTAAGGGTAATCAAATAATGACTCAGCCATACAGGGTTCGCTCTTCAAACCACATAAACAATGGAGCCTTATCCAACTGTACTATTCCCACCCACAAAAATAGATGGTTCAAATACGTTTTCATACACTTCATTTTGCTTCGGCAGCTCATAATCTAAAGATATTTTTTAGTTTTTCCAAAGCCTTTTGGTAACAATGAGAAATCACTCTCTGGTGAACAGTAGATTTTTATTAAATATTATTTATAACTAAATATATGTATCTGACACGGCTAAATCCCACTTTAGACACAATAATTTGCAAAAGCCTAGTTTAGGTACACATAAAAAGTACTGAACATGAGATATTAATATTTCACTTATGTTGTGTAATGGTACTTTACCTTACCTAACATTACATAAGCTAAACTAACATAAATCAACCATTGAAGAAATAAAAACCTCCCTAAATTGATAGTACTTTTTTGATAAAGTTGCTAGATTTGATTTTTTGTGATTTATGTTTATGATATAAATGTCTCAAAATCACTACACTGAAATAAAATTGTTTTTTAATTCCCTGCCCTATGGTTAGGTCATTGGAGTACTATAGTGGAAGCCTCCTTTAAAACCGCTCGCCACTTCTCACTGTCCTCCAACAGTCTCTCGAGTTCGTTCGTTCGACGGCCGGTCCATTCACATATGTTATCACGCCATTTTTTCCTTGGATGTCCCTTCACTCTTCCACCTCATACCAAGAGACAAGCTTGTAGCTCACACGTGTTGTCTGTTCTATCCCACACATATTCAGTTATTTGATGGTCAGTATATCGGATTCGTAGCATCTGCATATACACATTTGTTCTCAAATGCATGTACTCTCCTCTCATCGTCCAAAACTCACATCCATACAACACAACCAGCACCTCAAACGACTTGCACAACCTCATCCTTACACTATACCTTTACACTAAATCTTTACACTGTCTTTACACTATACCTCAATGGAGACTAATGTTGCGACTCCTTCATAACTTTTGCAGCGATGACATGGCTGATATTTCAGACTTAATTTGTGTTCTTATTTCCTTAGTCGAGGTTCCATATTTCAACACAAACTACCGCGGGATCAAAGTGAGCGAAAGCTTTATATACGTTTTACTTCTTGGACGATGATGTTGATGTTGGTGTGTTGTGTGGGTGAAGTTTTTTTATTGACTTTAAAGCAATGCTTGTTTAAATAAAATGTTAGCCTTTCAATTCTAATCATTATGCGTTTGGGTTTTATTTCTAAAATTTGTAGTTTTTTCAAATAATAATATTTTAGGTGTTTTTGTTGCAAAATTTGACATATAAACTTTTATTTCTTATTTTACAGGAATGTTTACTTAGAACAAAATAGAAAAATTTAAATTCTGAACAGACATAAATACGTTAAGAGAGTGTTAAGTTAACATTACAACTTGATTTTTCAATCAAAGTATTCTGCAAACATCGTTAGGGCAAAAAATGTACTTTTTGGAAGGATTTGGAACGATTCTGTACGCTCATTTTAATAGCCATAACTTTATAAATTTAATAGTTTCTTATAACTCAAACGGTAGTTCTAATATAAAAAAAACTATCTTATTTTTAAATATAAAGATTATATGGATTTGACCGATTTTAGTACGAGCAAGATAAAGTGTATTTTTAAAGTTTATACGTTTTTATCTTGTCATTTAAAAAAAATCATATATACTCTATAATTAATGGATACTCTATAATGGATCGAGAAACAAAAAATCAGCGTCATTTTTGCTTTTTAAATATTTAGAATAGTAAATTTTGGGTCGTAGACTGTATGTTTTTTGACTTGAAAATGGATAGAAAAAGTACACCTTTATTGTACTTTTATCGTACATAATTTTAGCGCAATTTTCTTTAATTAGCATCATTAGCTATAGCACCATAAGAACATAATGAACATACCTTGTTAGCTATTATAAGTTATCTAAGTTATATAAATTAGGAGATTTGAGAAATTAGGTCTAGCTACGACATCTCTATTTAATTTAATTAGTATATTATACATAGTTATCATAGCCGATGTGTATGAAAGTTTTGAAATGTGTAAAAAATTATTGGCTAAAAGTTAATTACACTTTATTTTATAAGCTCATAACTAATTACTAATATAGCCTAGATTAACAAAATAAATTAACTATAAAAAATAAATGGTCAAAAAGAAAATTCAATCACCCTGCAAACATCGTTGGGCAAAAAAGTGTACTTTTTTGGAACAATTTTAAAATCTATGACTTTATAAATTAAATTGTTTCATATAACTCAAACAGTAGTTCTAATGTAAGAAATGTATATTATGTTTAAATATATAGATTATATGAGTTTGACCGATTTTATTACAATTTTGGACCAAAAAAAGTGTATTTTTAAAATTGTATGAAAAGTGCACGATTTGTAGTTTTTTTTGTCTTTTAAGAAAAATGATATGTACTCTATAATTAATGGATACTCCATAATGGATCAGGAAATAAAAAATCAGCGTCATCTCTGCCTTTGAAAAATGCATTCCTAAATCCTATTTAGAATAGTAAATATTGGGTAGTAGATTGTACGTTTTTAAACTAGAAAATTTATAAGAAATGTGTACAAAAAGTACACTTTTATTGTAATTTTATTGTACATCATTTTGGTTCGATTTTCTGTAATTAGTGTCATTATAGTTATAACACCATAAGGATAACTGCATTCATACCTTGTTAGCTATTATAACTTTTCTAAGTTATATAAATTAGTATGTTTGAGAAACTAAGTCTAGCTACAACATCTGTATTCAATTAGTATATTATAATCCATGCAAACATCGTTGAGCCAAAAAGTGTACATTTTTGGAATTATTTGGAACGATTCTGTATGATCATTTTAAAAGCCATGCCTTTATAAATTAAGTTGTTTGTAAGAAATATATTTTATTTTTAAATATACAGATCTACCGATTTTAGTACGATTTTTGACCGAAAGAAAGTGTACTTTAAAAATTACACGAAAAGTATTTAAAAAAAGCATATGTATTCTACAGTTAATGGATACTCCATAATGGATCAGTTAATAAAAAATTAGCGTCATCTCTGTATGATTTTTGGCTAGATTTTGACCCGAAAATATGTTCGATAAAGTGTACTTTAAAGGAACACATTCTGGCAGAAAATGGGTCCAAAAAAGTTTTTTTTCGGGCCATTGTTCAAAACGTATCACACATTCTCAAATCGTATCGTGATGGGTTAAAAACACATTGATTCAATGAGAATCGTAGCACATTGATAAAGAATTGTTTTTGTTTTAACATTCAGGCTATTATAGGTAATGAAAAATGAAAAATAAGAACCTTAAACGATAAAACAATTTAAGCTAGGCATGTCACTCTACACTTACAGCGTATATATATTATTCTAGGCTAAACATATTTTGATAACAAATATGTTTGTTAAAGTATTTATGAAAAAATGTTATCTTGAATAATACATTATATTTATATGAAATGATTTTTTAAATTTCAAATAGATTTATGTTTTAAATAACAAGGTAAATTTAACTGAAAAGTAACTTAGCTCGCAAAGACATTCAAATTTATGCAGTGCTTATGAGAAATAACAACATATGAAATTATTTAATAGATATTTGTTTAAAAAAATACTTTGCGAAAAGTTGTAATATAATTTAATAAGTTCATTTCTTTAATTTAAAAAAATAAGAATATACTATAAAAATAGTTATAACATTTTAATAAAATAGGAATTTCATTTGAATGGAACAGCCACGGTACACCACTGATTTCAGTTTAAGCATAGCCGACCGTGAGATTGTCCCTTGAGTTTATGTTCTGTGAAAATTCGCGCGTAAGTGTTAACACTTTAAGAATTAAGTTTATAAATCCCAAAATAAGGTTGACAGTCCAAGATATAAGTGCTTAAAAATAATTATAAAGATTATTTTATTTGGAGGTAGCCAAAAACAGAGTTTAAGATTAAAATGTACTTTCACCTGAAATTTTTGTACTTTTTTAGCAACCTTGGTGATTCTTACATCTCAAACTTTGATTTTATTTCTTGGAGAAAAATACTTTTTTTTGACACCCTGTTTATAAATGTTTATAAAAATAGTGACATTGTTTCTTTATATAGCCTACTGGTGAAACAATGTTTTTGGTTTAGTCTTAAACAATAAATCATTATTTATAAATGTACACTCGCTGTTTTTAATCATGACAAAATCTGAAACGTAAACGTAAAATGGCTGCTTGCCTTCTTTCAGGAAATGGATTCATTTGTTGAGGTATATTCAAAATTTGATCGAATTTTTGATTAAAACGCTGATTAGTACTAAAATGTACTGAAATTATGGCGAATAATCATGTGTGTTTAACTCGTTGTGAGTAAGATTTGAAAACGTGATATGTTTGGAACACGTAATTTTTTTAAAACTCGTAGACAATACATGGAAAAGTGATGCGATGCTATATGCTTATTCTATTTATGGTCTTACCAAATAGATTTACTTTCACGAACAACTTTTCACCTGACAACATTTAGTCTTTAAGATTTTTCAAGATTTTACATTTGTGTCTAAATTATCTTCAATGGATGCGTTCATTAGTGGCTAAGTTGTCAGTAAACTTTAGCAAAAACTAACACAATGAGAATCTCAGTAAAATGGCCATATCTGTCCATGTCAAATTCGGCTAACTGTTGCTAACATTTGCTTAAGTTTTCTTACAATCCTTTCGCTATTGACCATTTCCTTTTTCACCTTTGTCGTTGTTTCCACATCCGGGTTTTTCAACGACTGTCCTTTCGTTTTTGACAATGACAAAACTAATAACTGTTCAATTGCAGAAATCAATCCAACATTATGGCAACCATCAAATCTTTGAGGCCTTAACATTTATTTGAATAATCATCTTTTTAAATGAAAAAAGGTCGCCTAAAGAGGATTAAAGGTGTAAAGAGGGTTAAAGGTGTAAAGAGGATTAAAGGTGTAAAGAGGGTTAAAGGTGTAAAGAGGATTAAAGGTGTAAAGAGGGTTAAAGGTGTAAACTTGCACAAGTAAATTCAGACTAGAAGAATAATTTAATTCAAATGTTTTTTATGACTAGAATCATTCTTGAGAACTAACCAAGAAAAGCAAATTGATAGCCTACCTTGAACACGGTAAGGCTTTACTTTAACCGTTTCTTGTAACACCGGTGATACAGAAGTATAATAGGTTACTCCATCATATGTAACACCAGTGATTCAAAACAAGTTATTTTATGTTTTGCCTGTATAAATATATTAACTTGTTTTATATCACTGATGTTACATAAGATGGAGTAAGCCATTATAATTATGTATCACCGGTGTTACAAGAAACGGTTAAACAGAATTAATTATGCTAAAGTAGTTATTTAGGTTTACCTGAAATGTCTATTTCTTTAAGCAGAGTATAATTGGTGTGTGTATTTCTTGTATATAAACATTGACTCTATTAACACTTCTATTTGTAAATATAATTATGCATCTTTTATGGGAATGGTTCAGTATTTTTTCGTTAGCCGTTGGAATATGTTCCACGTATAATATTACCAATTTTTTGGATGTTATTCATTGTATTCATGAATAACTTTTTTGAATTCATGAACAACTTTTTTGATTAAATTCATTGTTTTCATGAATAACTTTTTTAAATTCATGAATAACTTTGTATTAAAGATACAGAATTCATGAATAACTTTTTATTAAAGATACAGAATTCATGAATAACTTTTTATTAAAGATACAGAATTCATGAATAACTTGTCAATGTTATTTATGTTGTGCGGGGGGGTGAAGTTAATTTAAGATCAAAAAAAGCATTAATGGCAATTTGATCCTATTTCCCAATCTAAAACGACATTTATTTTTTGTATATTTCACTGTACCAATAAACACTTTAACCGCTTCATGTAACACGGGTGTCACAATAAACGGTTAAAGTGTTGAACAGGATGAAAATGTAATTTTTATTTATATCTTTTATATCTAATCTAAACAAGTTTGTAAAAAAGTGATAACTAGCAAGTTAAGTAATTTTTCATTTATTTAATAATTGAAATTCCATTATTTTTAACTTCAATTTTTGTAAAATTTAGTTTTAGTCTGATGATAAAAAATAAAAAATGAAATTTTAGTTTGTGAAAGATAATGAAAGCTATTTCATTTTAGTTTGATGATGAAAATTATTTTTTAGTTTGAAAGCTGTCTGTGATAATCCTTTATGAGGAAAATTTTGATTTTTATCTCTTCAATGGAACTAAATTTTCAAATTAAATTTTTTGTCAAAAATTGTTTCAAACTAAAATTTGAAATTATTATTAAAGTTTTATATTCTAAATTTCAATTAGACATTGAAAACATCGAATTTTGTATCTAAAATTTATTTATTTTCAAATGTTTCGTATGTAAAAATACATAAAAATATATAAATAATAATATTTTTTTGCTTACATTATTATAAATATAAACTTAGTTTGCGTTTCACTTATTAAGGTAAAGTTGCTAGAATTTATTTTTATTCAAGGTTGCTAGAATTTATTTGTATTTTATTACGTAATGTCATGATAGTTACTAATATTTAAACACATTCTTTTTTCAAATAAAGCGTTATTGAAAATAAACAAAAATGTGAATTAGGCCTACATTCAATCATATTAAATATTGAAGAGTTTTAAATTGGGTTTCGGCTGTTCCATCTAACAATTATCCCCAAAAAATCAGCGTCGCTTTCCAATCAAACATTTTTGGTAATTTTTAACACTAGGTGACAAAAATTGTTTTTTCGCTGAATTTCTAACTTGACAACAGAATTCTCATTAAACGTGAAGTTTTGTTCAGATTATAGTAGGGTGATAATCCCGTTAAAAATCCGCCTTTATACAATTCAATAACAAGTGTGTAGGGTAATTATTATTATTTAAAGTTTATAGGGTAATTACCTTTATTTTCAGTTTGTGAAAAAATAAACGTTAGCTATGGAGGAGCTCTAGTTATTTCCATAAATATAATTTTATTACATATCAAATGCATATTTAAAAATGTAACTTCTTGTATAATAGTTCGTTACTCAATGGCATTTAACTTCTGAATTCAGTATTTCGTTTAACTTATTTTATCTTTGTAATATAAACTTGTTATTTGTTTCAAACTTTCTAAGTATTCTTGTAGTGTTCAATTTTTCATAGCCATTTGAATAATAGTTACTGTTTGTAATAATTGTATAATGAACTGAATTTTTATTTAGTTTAAAATGGAACTTTTGTATAGAAAATAAAAATCATTAAACCTCTGCAGGTGTTTACCCAATTGCAGGGCCTACCTATGAAATTACAGTTCACATTGTCCATTCTACTAATCTTGGTTGAACCTAATGTATATTTATCAATAAATGTTGGTTGATCTTTTTCCTTTCAATAACCTTCCATTTTTGTCGAGCGTGCGTAGCGAAGCTATACATAGGCGTAGCGTTTCCGATGTCGTCGTCGTCGGCGTTAGACAATGACTTGAATGCTTATATATCATCTATACT